>JAQRFW010000005.1:50735-252416 GCA_039762375.1 Keqinozyma sinolaborantium | reverse complement strand
CCCCTCCAAACCCCCGCGGTCCCCGCCTCGACCCACTCGCGCCCCCCCGAGGTGCTCAGCGGTGACCAGCCCAAAACGATCACCGACAAGGGCGACATTGTGGCCAAATATGCCCACAAAATAAAGACCGATAGCATCAAAAAGGGCCCCAAAATCACCAAAGACAGAGCAAATAGAGCTACGGTGGAGCAGGTTTTGGACCCCAGAACCATGCGCTTCCTTGCCAAGCTCGTCAACAAAGGCATTCTCTCGCAGATCAACGGCTGTATATCCACCGGAAAGGAAGCTAATGTCTATCATGGCGACAGATCTGATGTTGGTGATGGAAAAGAATATGCCGTGAAAATTTACAAGACGTCCATTTTGGTCTTCAAGGATAGAGAGCGGTACGTTGACGGAGAATTCAGGTTCAGAAACACTAAGAACCAGAGCAATCCTCGAAAGATGGTCAAAGTTTGGGCTGAGAAAGAGTTCCGTAACTTGAAAAGATTGTACACCCACGGTATCCCATGTCCTGAACCCATTGACATACGATCTCATGTCTTGGTCATGGAGTACTTGACCAGAGGCGAGGGCCAACCATCTCCCAAATTAAAGGACTACGATTTTAAAGATGAGGAAGATGCTATTCACTATTATCACCAAATGCTTTTCTATATGAGAAGAATGTATGCAGAGTGTCGTTTGGTTCATGCTGATTTGAGTGAATACAATTCTATTGTTCACAACGACAAATTGTACATTATTGATGTTTCCCAATCGGTCGAACCAGAACATCCCATGGCATTAGATTTCCTTAGAATGGACATTAAGAATGTCAACGACTTCTTCAAGAAAAGCATAAATGTCTATCCTGAGAGATTAATTTTCAAGTATATTGTGGAGTCCAATTTCAAATTAGGCATTGCTGATAATTCCGACGCCGAGTTGTTAAAACACTTGACTGCAATTCCACTTAAAACCGAACAAGACGATGAAGTCGAAGACGAAGTGTTCAGATCACTCCATCTTGTTCGTTCCTTGAACAACTTGGAAGAAAGAGATTTCAACAAGTTTTCAGAAGGAAAGGTGCATACACTCACCGACCTTTTAGGAGAACAATCACCAGTAAAGGAAGAGGATGAAGAGAAAGAGGGAGAAAGTGAAACCGAAGAAGAAACTGACTCCGATGAAGAAAGCGGCTCAGAGTACTCGTCTGACGAAGAAGATGAAGATGGAGAAGAAAAGCCAAGACTTAGAAAGGAGAAGCCCCTTCGAGGCAAGAAACACGAAGACAAAGAGTTCAAGAAACAAAGAAAAGAAGCTGCAAAGGTAGAGAAACAAGAAAAGAGAAAGACCAAAATGAAGAAGCACATCAAGAAGAAAATTATAAACAAGCGTAAAGCCAAGTAATTGGCTAGATTCCCACATGTACATTAGCTAATAGATACACAATCCCATTATAATCCGTTTTCAGTATTTAAGGAGTTAAATATGCAAGTTTATGTCAAGTTATGCACACAGAACATCGTAAAAAAATGAACGAAGATCCATCTGACAACCATCGAAAAATCTTCAACTTTCGACATGGGTGTTAAGGATATGATAGCACGGTTCGAGGATCCTCGTCCCAACTTGCTGTCCAAAAAAGATTTTAAATCTAAACCCTCTGAATCACAAGATGCATCTACCGAGAAGAGAAAAGACCGGAATGCAAGCGACTACTTTGATACAGGGAAAGGGGTTAGCCAATTGGGGAAAAATGCTTTCTTTTCTCCAGCACCCAACTTGAAAGCTTCAATTGTTCATACGGACGTGCTGAAGTATAACAATGAAGCTCAAAAATTGTCAAGTCAACTAAAACCCGAATACCACGATTCGATCAGGGAGATCGAGGAACTTAGGAACCACCGAAACCAGCAACCTAAAGAGGATAAGATCCGTCGAATTCTCCCAGAATCCAAACCCATTGAGAGTACTTTCGAAAACACGGTCTTTCCTCAAATCGACTTTGAAGAGAAGCTATTTATAAGGCCCATAAGAGGTAAGAGAACAGAAGAGATGGAATGTGGAACCTCGCTACAGTCGGCACATACCAGAGAATCGTCAATTCCGACGTATACTAGTGCCACGACTATGTCGGCTAATGCTGTTCCAATAACCTTGGTCGTCAAAAGAAACTCAACCCCGAATATCGAGCAGACTGAACCACCAGTGCCCCAGACTCCAATTGCAAAGACAGAAGAGCCTATAGCTACGAACAGAGAGGTGCTGACGCCAGCCAGATCAGCGGACGAAATAATTTCGTTAGACCTTCTGGTGATCTCGCCGAGTCAACTCAGTGCAGCAATATTCGAGAGCCCGATCAAGAACGAACTTGAAAACACACCCAAGACCGTGGTGCATAGCGACTGGATTGAACCAACCAGCAAACAGCAAGAGGTTGACCTCAGATCGAAGAGAGAGGTGTTCAGCTCGAGAATAATATTGACGTCGGAAAATTTACAGGAGACCTGCAACTCATCCAGCTACGCTAGCATGAGTTCCTATGAGTTTCACACGCCGCAGATTGCCAACACAAAGGTGATAACCAAGCTCGAAGATACTATAAAATCGAAGGAGCCGAAGAAGAAATGGTTCCATAAGTTTGGATTCAAACCCAAGAGAAGTCTGCGGAGAGCTGCCAGTCATCCAAGCCCCAAGGCTATTTCTGCCCAGTCCAAAACACCCAAACTGCTCAGTCGAGAAGTAATCATTGGGTACCCCCAGCTCCAAGAGCCCCAGGAATTTATCCACATTCCCCAGACGCCGCCCAAAGAGCCCAAACCCGAGCACCAGTACCGGAGACTCATGCCGTCGGAATCTTTCTGCAAGCGGATGGACCTGGTGGACGCCGGGGTTCAACCCGAGGAAACAGAATTACTGCAAAATTTCAACGAATTGAGAAATTCCATCTTGAGCTTTGTCCAAAAGTCCCGACCTTCTGCGCCCAAGCCGCAAGAGCCAGACCCCGTAATCGAGTTCTCGGCCTATGTAGATAAAGTATTTAGTGTGTAACAATACCCGTCCCAATTAGGAAAACAAGCAGCATCTAGCCAGTATCCGGGTAATTCTCGCGATTACTTATTGTTGATGAAGTATTTGAGATACCAGCTCTTTATTACTTAGCACCTCGAAACGAAAACACGATGGATCAATACCTCAAGGACAGTCCCGGAGAGTTCGGGAATGTCAATCGTTCCAACGCCAATTCCTCAAACAAGGCGAACGCCGTGGACAACCAATTCTCTCTCAATTTAGACCAGCAGTTCGAAAACCCGCAGAGCGCCAATTTCGATGGCTTGGAAACCTACCAGTCGCACGAGGACAACTACCCTGTGGTTCCTGGAGCCGAATACATAAGTCCGAACAATGGCGACTTCTCGTCCTCGTACCAAAACGACCCTTTCCTCGATGAGCTTGATGCTTTAGAGTTCCCCAACCACACCTCCAACTACCTCCAACCCGTCCACTCTAATACCAACAACCTCGACGAAATAATACTGCCGTCGGGCAACTACAATGACCCAGATACGTTTTTGAATCCACAGTATTTCTCACCGCCAGGAAAAAACACCGTCCCTAATATCCGAGCTATTCCCGCCGACGACGGATTGCGCAAGACCTTCAGCAACGAATTCAGCCCGGACACCGGCGTGGGCATTCCGTTTCAGAGCACCAACAACTACGACTTGAATACTGGTTCTTATTTGAGTCCGCTGAACTCGCAGTACATGTCGCCCACCAACGGTTTCGACAACTCGTACGACACATTGGTGTCGCCCAACTTCAACGCGTCGTACCTCAACTCTCCGCCTAATCACATTGGTCTTGGGCCCGGCCTAGGTAATGGCGGCTTACAAAGCACCAGTATCCCCAACAACACCAACCATTTGAATAAGCTTCTTTCGCCGCAGAAGCCCAGTGTTCTTGGTACCTCGGCACCCGGCCCGTCATCGGATATTTCCGCTGGGTTGAACACCAAGCATTTGACGAAAGAGGAAAAGCTTAAAAGAAGAAGGGAGTTCCACAATGCCGTGGAAAGACGTAGGAGAGACCTCATCAAGGAGCGGATCAAGGAGCTCGGATTTCTCGTGCCGTCTTCGTTGCTTAATCCGCAACTTTGCGCAGTGCAAGCATTTGCCAAAGACTCGCAGTTGAACAGCAAAGAGATCAACGAGCTCCTTTCCACCGTCAAGGTGAAGGACACCAAGCCAAACAAGAGTACGATCTTGAACAAATCCGTGGACTATATCCACCACTTGCACTATGTGCTTGAACAGCAACGAAAAACCCGATTGGAATTGCAGAACCAGATCAATTCGTTGGAGGGCAACGGCCAGTTATTTAACAACACCTCCAGCGATCAAACCCCCAATTCGATTATCGATTCGGTCAAGAATGAGTTTTCAGAATCCGAGACTCAGGATAACCCTAACTTTCTCCAGGATTTTCAGAACCAAGGTCAATACGGACAGTATATAAAGCAGGAGGACAGCACAAACTTTGACCCTGACGAGTTCTTCCTGGAGATTATTACGGGAAATGGCAATAATCAACAGCAGCCATCCCAGCAATACTATTAGGAGTCTGGAACGCCTAAGTTATATAGAGGTACATGGATTATTAATGCACAGTAACACTATGACTGGGGCACAGCCTGCGACAGTTATACGGGCACAGCCTTGCGTTTTCTACGAGCTGGGCGGAGGTGAATATCACATTCAGCGTGCGAACCGCCTATCGCATAAAACCACTATAATGACCGAACCAGAAAACGCCTTTCGACAACAATTTAGCAACTGGAGCGGGAGAAACACCAGCTCTGGCGCGGCCAGCTCTTCAGTGCCGGCATTTTCCGAGTGGACGGACTACATCAAGAACGGCGCTAACGATTTATACGCCACTTTACCGAGCTATCGGGGCGAAAACCAGGTCCAGGAGCCTTCGTGGTTCCAGTTGAGCAGCTGGGAACGCATGCTTGGGTTCGCCATGTGTATCTCGGCGTCGTTTCTCTGTTTCCTCATCAGTTTCTTCTTGTTCCCGGTGTTGGCGTTGAAGCCACGTAAGTTTGGCATGCTCTGGTCGCTCGGATCGCTCTTGTTCGTGCTTTCGTTCGGGATTCTCCAAGGCCCCAAGAAGTACACGCTCCACTTGTTGTCGCGGGACCGCATAGCGTTCACGGCGATCTTTTTCGGGCTGGTGCTAGGCACCCTTTATGCATCGGTGGTGTTGAAGAGCACCATCATCACGATTTTGATGAGCGTGGTGGAGCTCTTTGCCGTGCTCTACTACACACTCAGCTACTTCCCGTTCGGGGCGCAGGCAGTGACGTTCTTTACGAGCTACGTGGTCGGATGGGTGGGAGGCTTTATTGGCGGCATACTTTAATCATAATTTCTCCAATTTTTCCTTGAGGGCGGCGTGGAGCTTGCCCAACTTGTCAAAGTCGGTCTCCTGGGCGGGCCAGCCCACACTGAGGCCGGTAGCGGCGTCCTTTTTGGGGATCAAGTGGAAGTGGACGTGGGGAACCACTTGGTGAGCAATTGACCCGTTGTTCTGCAACACGTTGTAGCCCTCGCCGTCCAAGGAGGCGTCGTTGACGTCCAAGTTCAAGACCTGGGTCAATTTCTTGACCACGGGCAAGATGTCGCTCAAGTATTCGTCAGGGATGGTGTGGAGCTTGGCACCATGGAATTTGGGAATGACCAAACAGTGGTAATCGGCGGTAGGCTGGATGTCCAAGAACGAGTAGGAGTACTTTGTCTCGATCAACTTGAACGAAGGGATCTCGCCCTTAATAATCTTACAGAATATACAGCTGGAACTCATGGTAACTTTTGTGTAATTACCGGAGGTATAACTCGCACTATTGGGTGGCGATCAAAATTAATTGCTTGTAGTTATGACTGAGCACAAAAAAGAATTGGTGGACGCCTCTGGGGCCCATAGCGAAGAGGACAGAACCGCAACCGCTATCTTGAGAAGAAAGAAGAAGGACAATGCTTTAATTGTCGATGATGCTGTCAATGACGACAATTCCGTTATCACCATGTCCTCCGAGACCATGGAGTTGTTGCAATTGTTCCGGGGCGACACCGTCCTGGTCAAGGGCAAGAAGAGAAAGGACACCGTGTTGATTGTGTTGGCGGACGACGAGATGGCGCCCGGCGTGGCTCGTATTAACAGATGTGTTCGTAACAACTTGAGAGTCAGATTGGGCGACATCATCACCGTTCACCCTTGTCCCGACATCAAGTACGCCAACCGGATCTCGGTCTTGCCCATCGCCGACACCGTCGACGGTATCACCGGCTCGTTGTTCGACGTGTACTTGAAGCCGTACTTTGTCGAGGCCTACAGACCCGTGCGTAAAGGGGACTTGTTCACCGTCAGGGGTGGTATGAGACAGGTCGAGTTCAAGGTCGTCGAGGTCGACCCTGAGGAGACCGCCATCGTCGCCCAGGACACCATCATCCACTGCGAGGGTGAGCCAATCAACAGAGAAGACGAAGAGAACAACATCAACGAAGTGGGCTACGACGACATTGGTGGATGCAAAAAGCAAATGGCCCAGATTAGAGAGTTGGTCGAGTTGCCCTTGCGCCACCCTCAATTGTTCAAGTCCATTGGTATCAAGCCTCCAAAGGGTATTTTGATGTACGGTCCTCCCGGTACCGGTAAGACCATCATGGCCCGTGCCGTCGCCAACGAGACCGGTGCCTTCTTCTTCTTGATCAACGGTCCCGAAATCATGTCGAAGATGGCCGGTGAATCCGAGTCGAACTTGAGAAAGGCCTTTGAAGAAGCCGAAAAGAACTCGCCTTCCATTATCTTCATCGATGAAATCGACTCCATTGCTCCAAAGAGAGACAAGACCAACGGTGAAGTCGAAAGAAGAGTGGTTTCCCAGTTGTTGACGTTGATGGATGGTATGAAGGCCAGATCCAATGTCGTCGTCATTGCCGCCACCAACAGACCCAACTCTATCGACCCCGCCTTGAGAAGATTCGGTAGATTCGACAGAGAAGTCGACATTGGTGTTCCAGACCTTCCCGGTAGATTGGAAATCCTCAAGATTCACACCAAGAACATGAAGTTGGTTGATGATGTTGACTTGGAAGCCATTGCCTCCGAGACCCACGGTTTCGTCGGTGCCGATATCGCTTCCTTGTGTTCGGAAGCTGCTATGCAACAGATCCGTGAGAAGATGGACTTGATCGACTTGGAAGAAGAGACTATAGACGCCGAAATCTTGGATTCTTTGGGAGTTACCATGGAGAACTTCAGATTTGCCTTGGGTAACTCTAACCCATCGGCCTTACGTGAGACCGTGGTTGAGAATGTCAATGTCACTTGGGATGACATTGGTGGCTTGGATGGAATCAAGGCCGAGTTGAAGGAAACCGTGGAATACCCAGTGTTACACCCAGACCAATATCAAAAATTCGGTTTGGCTCCTTCCAAGGGTGTCTTGTTCTTTGGTCCTCCAGGTACTGGTAAGACCTTATTGGCCAAGGCTGTTGCTACCGAAGTTTCTGCTAACTTTATCAGTGTCAAGGGTCCTGAATTATTGAGTATGTGGTACGGTGAATCCGAATCCAATATTCGTGATATCTTTGACAAAGCCAGAGCTGCTGCTCCTACTGTTGTGTTCTTGGATGAGTTGGACTCTATTGCCAAGGCTAGAGGTGGATCTCAAGGTGAAGGTGGAGCTTCCGACCGTGTGGTTAACCAATTGTTGACTGAAATGGATGGTATGAACGCCAAGAAGAACGTGTTCGTTATTGGTGCCACCAACAGACCTGACCAGATCGACCCAGCTTTGTTGAGACCAGGTAGATTGGATCAATTGATCTACGTGCCATTGCCAGATGAAGCGGCTAGATTATCTATCTTGGAAGCTCAATTGCGTAATACTCCATTAGAGCCAGGCTTACAATTGAGTGAAATTTCCAAGATCACCAACGGATTCTCTGGTGCTGATTTGTTGTATATTGTGCAAAGATCCGCCAAATTTGCCATCAAAGACTCCATTGAGGCTCACATCAAGACCGAAAAGGTCAAGGCTGATGCCAAGGCTGCTGAAGAGGCTAAGGCTACTGAAAGTGGTGATGTTGAAATGAAGAAGGAAGAGGAAGAAGCTCCAGCTGAAGAAGAAGCTGAAGACCCTGTTCCATTCATAACGAGAGCCCACTTTGAAGAAGCCATGAAGACTGCCAAGAGATCTGTGTCAGACTCCGAGTTGAGAAGATACGAGGCTTACGCTCAACAATTGTTGGCATCCAGAGGTCAATACACCAACTTCAGATTCTCTGAAGACGGTACTGGAGCCCCCGCTGGAAACGCATCTACCACCGAAAACAGCGGTGCTGCTTTTGGTGCCAACGATGAGGATGACGACTTATACAGTTAGCCTACAGTCTAGTATAAAAGAGTAACTAGTAGCAATATAAATCAAGTTGAATTTAATCAGATAAATCGTGGAGCGAACAGAAAAATAAAAAGAAAAAAAAGTCATATAACAGCAATTTTTTCATAGCAACTTTTTGTTGTTACCCTTGCATCTTGATACCCTATAGACATGAACAAGTTCACAGCAAATGGGGTTTTATTGATCTTAGCCCCGGTATTTGTCATTTCCAGTGATTTCATTGCATCCAAATTCACAACAACTGCTGCAGTCAACCAGATTCATAAAAAAAATAAAGAACTGGGATCATATGGTAGTCGGATTAACTACTTGGGCTCGCGCCACTTCAACTCAAGAGTCTTTCCTGGTGAAAGAGACTGAATTTATTCATTTGACGGTTAGGCATGGATGGTGGTAATTGATTGGTTTATCGCATAGGTTTTTATGACAATGTATTTTAAGAATTATTATGGGTGTAGGCGTCGTGGACGTGGAGGGCGTGGTGAAGCGTCGTGAAGGCGTGCTGCACGAGGCAGCCCGTACGTTTTCGTCCATTTTCGTAACTATTTTCCAGAGAGATTTCGAAAAATGGGGTAGGACCAACCGGAAAACCCCAATTGACCAGTCTACAATCTGCAATCGCAATTAACATGTCTATTAAATCTTAAACAAGTCGAGCTTGGCGCCTGGCAAAACCTTGGGGGTTCTAGCAGCAATGCCCAAGGGATAAGCCAAAACGTTGTCAATGTCCCAGATTCCCTTTCTGTAGTAGACATCCTTCTTCAAGAATTCAATGATGTCCGCCTTGTTGTTGGCCAACAAGTGGAAGGTACTTCCGGCGAATTTGGTTCTAGCTTCATCCTGGTAAATGGCGCCAGCGGCCTTGACGATTCCGGAGTCCACGGTCGGAGGAATGCCCTTGAGATGGTCGGCTCTCACGGCGCTTCTGTCGGCGCCGGGCTTGTCGTACACAATAACACACCACTCTGTTGGTTGAGACATACTTAATAATCTTCTGAAAACTAATCTGTTCATGAGCGCAACTAATTAGTAAGATTCTGGGGTAGAATGAATTATTGAATAATGCCCGAAATACAAGTGCAATGCAACCAAGCGCAGAAACACAAATGTTACAACCACATGTTTACTCTACAGGCGAAATAATTGTAATTTACATTAATCTGTTTTTTGCAGACTTCACAACTATTGTATAAATATATTGATCTAACAGTTATGCAGATGAGTCATACGACGATGATGAACCGAGTTCGTTATGGTTAAGTGCTTTTCAAAGGAGCAAAGTAATCGATGCGTTCTTTTCTTGGACCCAATTGGTCTAATTTGATACCAGCACCGAATTGATTGCCAGTGGGGGAGTGGGTGGGAATTAAATTGGTGGCGATGCTCTTGTCGGACATTCTCTTGTATTGCTTTTGACCTATACCACCTTTATCTCTGATGAACCCTTTGATGAACGACTCTTCGTATCTTTTCACGTAATTGTCGTTTCTCTTATTGGGTCTGTCCTCCACGTCTGTGTACGATTTGGTCTTGATGACGGGCTCCTTGCCGCTCTTGTAATTTCTGTAGAACATCAAGCCCACTCCGCCCAAAACGGCCACTCCAAACACATTGAAGAGGTTGATTTCGGTCTCCTTGGCGGGCTCGTGATGATGGTGGTCATGGGAGTTGAATCTTCTGGAGATGTGAGGGGCTCTCTTGCCGGCGGCTCTCAAGGTCCTGGGAAACATCGTAATGGAGATTAGAAGAATATTTATTGGATGAAAAATTTCCGGTGCGAGCCAATGAAACCGGGGCGTGGACGGGCCCCAAAGTCGTCTGACGACATGCTCTACGACATTAAACTCGGTATGTATTAGTACCCAACGCTGATTAAATAGTCGGCTAATTTCTCCACCACGGCGGTGGCCTCTCCGGCAACGATATTTGGCGGGTAGTGGGCAATCAAAATCGCCTGTTTGCTTCTGACAACGATAACTCCCTGGGCATCTTGCTTGCCGTAGATGGATCTCTCGTCTGCCTTCAAGCAGAAGTACTTCTGGCCCAACACGTGCAAGCCGTGGGCCTGCAAGCCGGATGGATCATCGAATCCTTTGACGATCTCGGCAATTTCCTTGCCGTCCAATTGCAATCCGCCGGTCTGCGCCCAAAGCGAGTCCCCGGCCCGGGAGTACAAAGCAGCCTGGTCAATCTTGTTGGTAGCAGTCAAGTTGTCTGTGTAAGCTTGCCACGACATAGTTTAAGGAAAAGAATAGTGTCAACGGATGGAACTAGGGTCGCGGGCTCAGGTAAACAATGTCGCAATGTCGTCATACCTTAATATTTTTGCTTTTTAAGCGGTGGCTCGTCGTCTATGAGCTCGAGTTCCTGGATCTCCACCGTGCCGTTGCCGTACTCTTCCTCGACCCCGTCGTCGTCGATAATCACCATCGTGGTGTCTTTTTCGATTGTCTGTAGTTCGGGCTCCGGTGCGATTTCGGGCACTGGCGCCTTCTTGGGCCGGAGCTCGATCGCCTGGAGCTCGAGCCCGTCGCCGCCGACCTTGATGTAGAGCTCCAAGTTCTCAAGCTCGTCCTCGTCGTCCTGCACAAGTAGCAATTCGCCCGCATTGAACCCATTAATGTCGTCTAGTCTGGTGTCGGCATTATCGTCAAAGTCACAGTCGTAGATCAACTTGTCGTTGCCCAACACCAACGAGATGTCGCCGGAGTAGCTGTAGGTGCTCATGAGCGAGTCAATGAGCTCCTGGAGCGTCATTTCCATCTTGTTCTCGCCAATCGATAAAACTCCTCTCGACGACAACGAGCAGCTGGGACACTTCTCGTTGGGCGCCACAAGCGACGCTGCCGTCACATACTTATTGGGCTTCATGGTGATAAATACTGTGGACGACTTGCTGAACGCCTGCGCCTGGTCAAACGTCTTGAAGAACTCAAGCGACTCGAAACACGAGAACCCAGACACAATGGCGTTGGTGGTGGCAATGGCCGGGATGATATTGCCGGCAATCTCCTTGATGTCGAACTTGCTCTTCTCCTCGATGTGGAAGATGTGGGACCTTAAGTTGGCAGCCGCTACAACAAAGTCCAACGTATCTTCGTCATCTTTATCGAAAGAGATGCTGGTTTCTTTCTTGACAGTCATGCGCTCCACAAGACGCTCGATGGCTTGCGCAAACACATACAACGTCTCGGGTACCGACCACACTCTGGTGTCGTTGGCAGAAATTTTGGCGTCTGGGCTGGAGTTGAGCTCATCCAATTCAGCCTCGTATTTGGACACCTCGAGCGGCTCGGGTTTCTGTCTGAACTTCCACAACGAGTCGATTCGCAACAACTTGTGGATGTCGTCGTGGAACGCCTTTGTAATGACGCTGTTGATGAACTGTTTGGGCGAGACCGCCATGCTTTTCCTAATTTCCGACAACTCGTTGGTTTCGCTCATGATGGCCTCCACTTCCATCTTGTCGGCGGACTCCAGCTCCAACTGCTTGCGCTGCTGCTCAATCTCTTCGGGCGTGAGCGTCTGCACCTCATCGAAGAGCTGCTGGAACAAAAGCTCTTTGGCCCACGTAATGCAGTGCACCGGCAACAGAGGCGTCGATCTGATAGTACAGACGGGGTACGTCTTGGGCGTCACCTTGGCCAGACAGTCGAAACACTCGCTGAGGTACGGGTATATCGGCTGGATTTGGCCATGAAATCCAGTGGTTCCAGACTCCATCAACGGTTTTTTCAAGAAGTTGCACATCTTGTTGACGTAGCGCCGCGCCTCCAAGTTGTCGAGCGCATTGTATATGTAGTCGAACTGGCCCCACCAGTCGATGGGGAACTGGGACGTATCAGAAATGTTCCCATGATGAGGAACGAGCTTGCATCCGAGATAATTGAATTTCTCCACGGCCTGGACCACCGTCAATGCCTTGGACTTGTCGATGTCCTTCTGTCTGAACAAAAACTGGCGGTTCAAGTTGGAGAGGGTGATGGTATCCAAGTCCACGATGTGGATTTCGCCAAATCCGGTCAAGACCAAGTCTTTCAAAAGCTCACACCCAATGCCTCCGGCGCCGACCATCAAGATTTTGGACTGCTGTTAGTACGCGTTGACGTGGCTCACATACGTTGCGGACGCGGTCGTACCGCTCGTCACCCAAGACTTTCTTCAAGTAGCTCATACTGCGACTGAAAAATCTGTATATTTAAACGCTCGTAAATAAGGACCACACTCCCTTCAAGTAGCCGACGATTTCCGATCCTCCAAGCTTGGAGTCTCCGTACAAACGGTCGACGAAACTGATGGGCACTTCGGCGATCGAAAATCCTAAAGATCTAGCTCTAACCATCATCTCCATCTGGAAAACGTAACCCTTGGACTTGGTCTCTTCAATGATCTTGGTCAACACCGGCTTCTTGTACAATCTGAAGGACCCGGTCAAGTCGGACACCTTGGGTCTCAAAAGAAGGTCGGCCAAGAAGTTTGCTCCTCTCGACACCAATTTTCTCTTCAAGTCCCAGCCGTAGACCCCGCCGTTGCCGGCGTAACGGGTGCCGGTGACGATGTCGTAGTCGCCGGTCTTCTGCTTGGCGATGAACTCGGGAATGGCTTCCGGATGGTGTGAAAAGTCGGCGTCCATGATGAGAACAAAGTCACCCGTGACGAATTGCAATCCGTGGACGTACGCGGTACCCAAGCCCAACTTGCCGGCTCTGGCTCTCAACTGGATGTGTTCGGGGCCGAAAACGTCTACAAGCTTCTTAGCGATTTCCTGCGTTCCGTCTGGCGAGTTGTCATCGACAATCACCACTTCCCAGTCCAAGTTGGCGGCCTTGAACGACTTGGCCAACAAGTAGACCAAGATGGGCAAGTTCTTCTTCTCGTTGTAAGTGGGCAAAATCACCGAGTATTTATGAGCCATGATGAACTTGACGTGTCAAATCGCAGTGAAAAATGTTTTGATTTCAAGTAAATTTATATAACCTCCAACCTATAATACAGTAATTAATGACCTGTCTCCATAAAAATGCCTAATGCCTAGTGGTTGTTTAAATTCAATGAGTTGAGTTGCGACGCTAACGAATTGAAATTCTGGTTGTCCTGTTTGAGCGGCAACCCGAACGGGTACAGTCCTGGCGACGACGTAGACGGCGAGTACTGCCGCATGTTGTTCTGCGAGTTCATCATGTAGTTGAGCGGCTGGTTCAATTGGCTCTGATTCAATTGGCCCAGCAATGGTTGCTGCGTTAACGACTGCTGCGACAACGGCTGCGACAACGGCTGCTGGCCCAACGAGTGCTGGCTCATCGAGTGCTGATTCAACGCCTGCTGGTTTAACGAGTGTTGGCTCATTTGGCCCTGGTTCATAGACTGCGTAGAGAGCTGTCCGTTGACAGACTGAGAGAGCTGACCGTTCACCGATTGAGAGAGCTGACCGTTCATAGACTGAGAGATCTGTCCCTGCGGGCCCAACTGTGGGGTTCCGTTGGAGTTGCTGCGGCTCGAGTTGCTCGAGTTGGGGTACTGCATCTGCATCTTCATGTACGACTGACGCTGGAGCTGGGGCTGTTGGCTGTGGTGCGGTTGAGGCAGCTGCAACATCATCGAGTTATTAAGATTGAGCGACTGGCCGCTGGCAGTGGCAGCCGCAATCGCAGCGGCAGTGGTGTTGACGTTCAAGTGGTTCTTTTGGTTCATCTGGCCGTTCAAGTTGAGTGGCTTGTTCATTCCACACTTCAAGCAGCACAAGTTCTTAGCAAAGTTGTGGTACTGACATGACTCGTTCGTACACTTCCAGTCGCCAGCACGGAACGGAACCGAGTTGCCGTAGTGGTTGCGGTTCTGGTTGTGATTATGGTTGTGGGGGTGTCCGTGGTTCATCTCGTGGTTGTACGACACGTACTGAGCGGCGTTGTTGTAGTGCTGGTTGCTGGTGTTGAGGGCGTTGATTACGGCCGCGTTGAGCTGGAGCTTCTCGGTGCTGGAGTTGGGGCTGGTGCCAGTCTGGTTCGATCTGCGGCCGTTAATGGGGTGGATCGATTCCTGGATAGTCACAGCGCTGGCAGCAGGGAAAGAACATCTGAAGCATGCGGTTCTTCTTTGGAAGTTGGAGAATCCACACGAGGGGCACGTCCAGTCGCCGGGTCTGGGTCTGTTCTTCGATGGCGGAAATGGCGTGAGCAAATCACTGGCTCTATCGAGAACTCTGGTGGACGAGGGCTGTACCTCGATGGCCCTGTCGTTGAGGGCCTTACCGTTCAACGAAAGCGCTTCCACGGCCTCTTCATGCGTGCTGAATACCGAAAATCCCGAAATACCCTTACCTTTACCCTTATTATCGCCGTTTTTTAAGGTCCAGAAGCCGATAGGACGGGCGCCATACTGCGTGAACCACGACTCAAGCTCGGACTGCGTGGTGTCGTACGGCAAGTTCGAGAGATACAAGATCTTGGATCTCTCGCCCAAGAAAGACTTGACGTCCTCCGACGAGTCGTACGGCTTGGTCAACACCGTCAAGTGGTCGTCCAACGGCAAAGACTTCTTGACCAACTGCACGAGGAGCTTGGAGTACAAGCTGACGGCGTTTTTGGCGTGGGTGTCGTCCGATGATTCGACGCTGGTGGAGGTGGTGGTGTTGGAAAGCTCCCCGGAGGCCGGAGGCGGTGGCGTGGACAGCGAGCTCGACACCGGGCTGTACTCTCCCTCCTCGACCTCGACCTCCAACGCGGTGATGATGTTTGACAATGAAGACGAAGTATACGATAATGCTTCGGGATGGGTCGACTGCCACTTGGCATACTCCACCTGCAAGTCGAAGACCCGAGGATGTTGGAGGTAGGGCGGCAACACCACGCCCTTGTCCCTGGCCTCGCGGGGCAAGTGCATTCTCAAGTTGCTGATGTCGATGGAAACGAATGTGAAATCTTTGTTGGCGGAAATGATGTTGTCCTGGATGGACTTGTCGAGCTGGGCGATGGCGTCCTTGAAGGTTCCGGCCGACTTGACGTGCTCCCACAGGATCTTGTGGAGCTGGATACAGTACGGCGTAATCGGCGTGTTTACCGGCCTCACGAGAACTGTCTGAGAACACACAACTTCGAGAGACACGGCGTCGACCACCGACCAGGCGAGCTCGATGGTCTCGGTCGAGTCCTTGGTGACGTATCCGTTCGCCTCATCGCAGGTGGTGGCTATATGAACTACCACGTACACGTCGCTCATGAGCTGAAGAATGTTAGTTGATCGAACCGAAAATTTTCGTTCGCTTGTATATAGGTCACGTGTAATTACTGCTAGTAATGCCCGAAAAGTCTTTGGTACGGCATCGCTGGCTCGTCCATGTTGATCACCTGCACCTGTAGACCGTCGCTGAGAGTGTACACGTCGTTCGGCAACGTCTCGGAATGCTCGTCTATGAGTTGGTTGAGAACAGTGTTTGAGACATAGGGCTTGTAGTCCTTGAACGTGCCGATGGTGATGTGGCTGTGCTTGTTCATCGTTGGCACCGTCACGCTCTCGTTCTTGCCGTCGACAAAGTCTGCCACCTCGACCTGGATGCAAATTAATTTTTCACAGAGAACAAGCCGGACAAGTTTGATCGAACACTTGTGCTCGACAAACTGCACTGGGCCCTTCTGCTCGGCAGTGGGCTTGAGCAACTGCTGTAGAGCCGCCCACTTCTCTTTGCTCTGCTCTGACTCCTTGGACGAGGTATAGTGCCCAAGCGTCACATGGAACCGCTCTTGCACCTTGTTGAGCGACTTCATCAAGTCCCACAAATTGTTGTTCTGGGCTACCCTGTCGATGATGCCAACAAGACCATCACGGTCCGACACCATTACTCCATAGTACGCAGGTTTCTTGGTTTTTTTGCCCTGGCTTGGAGGAGCTGGATCACATCCATCTGGCCTCGGAGACTTCTTTTTCTTTTCTTTGGGCTTAGAAAACGTCTTGACGTACTCGGGCTTGTAGCTCATGGCCTCCTCTATAGCTTTGTTGACCACGCCGTCCTCGGGAATCTTAGGGATCAAATCGGGGTAGTTCTCTTGTAGCTGTTTCAAAACCACTTGAACATTGTCAAACACACTCAGGTTATAGTTCAAGTTGATTGTCATGGAAAAGTCGCTATCAGGGTCATATGTGGTGTTCAACGGCTGGAACCGGTTGATGAACCCCCTCATGATCTTTCCTGTCAAGTCAGGGTTGGACTCGTGTCTAATGGACTGATGGTTGTCTCCTCTTTTGGCAACTCTATCAAACGTAGCCTTGAAGAGTTCATTGTTATCAGTCCCGGGTGGAATAAAATTCAATGCAATCACCACAAGATTGTACTTACTGCTAAGGTAGTCGGGCTTGAACTTGTACAATGCATTGAAAAGTTCCCGTCTCTCTCTCTTTTGGTGGTTGTTCTTATCGGCTATAACCAAATCTTGTGCCTGTAGAGCCTGAAGAGACGACGTGATTAGCTTGGTCCGGTATTTACTTGGAATATCGTCGTTCTGAATGTGACCCCAGTCAAATAACGCAGTTAGCGTCTTGGAAATGGCAGTCTTTCCGCACCCGATAGTAGCGATGGGCACCAAGATGTACTTGTTTTGATCAGGCTGAGAAGCGTCGGCTTTGGACAACTCTTCGTTTATCTTGAAAAGGTTCATGGCAGAGATTTCGTTCAACCCGAGGCTCTCGAGGAACGCCTTTCTGAGCGCAATTATACCATGTCCCTCCAAGTATCTCTCCTTCTGTTCGGGGTGCTCATGAAAGTATTCCACGACAAAATCGTGATATTTGGCAATAATGTATTTCTCTTTTTTGTATTTGCCGACGATCTCGTTCAAGGGTTTGTCCCGCAAGTGCTGCTTGGTGACCTCTCTGAAGTTACGGTATATCAAGTAGGGCTGCTCGAACTTGAATTTGAAGAAAAAGTCATTTCCCTGTCTTTTGCACCTAACCACGAAACCTTCAATTTCTCTGTCCTTCCAAGTACCAGTTTTCTGACATTCGTTGAGGAAATCGAACAACTTGCCGTAGTCATTGATTTGGAAGTGCTCCACGGTCTTGAAGCCCCACTCTTGGGCAAACAAGTCGACCTTCTCCATGGGGTACGTTTTAAACTGGATCAAATTGTAGTTGATTCCATGCAAGTACAACCCAGCCTCTTTGTCTTGATAGGACAAGATGTGTTCCTCAAAGCTGTCGTCGCAGAGCTCCATGACCAAGGTGATATTATATTTTGCCAAAACTTTGGCCAAGTCAGAGACGGATTTATTCAATGTCTGGAGCTGTCTCTTCAATTGTTCTTCGCCCTCGATAGCATGGTTCCTCGACAACTCCTCACGGGCACCAGTCGAGTGCTTGGAGCACACAATGATGGTGCCGTCCTCGAGACCACCCACAAAAACAATACAGCCGTTTTCTTTAACAGTAAGCTCATAAGGTGATGAAGTTTCCGACTTCAACGCTTTCTGTTTGGTTGAGGGAACCTCTTCGAGGTTGAAAAACTTGTCATATCCCCTCACAGCGATGTTGTTACCAATGGTGAAGAGCCCACGGGCCTGGCAAGGGACGTTTTCCTTATAGTAGTCCCACTCATTGAATTTCCAAGAGGTGATCAATTGGTTAGAATTGTGGATTTTATTCTCGAACTTGCGGGACCGGCCTTTTTTCTGGTCCAACGTCAGCTCAAGCTTGGCCTGGAGGGCCTTTAAGGCGGATTTAGACTCGAATTCCGGGTCACAGTAAGCAGACATTCGGAGATGTAGCAGTAGTTTTTCGCACTGTGACTAACATGTCAGTAGATGTTGATGAGGCCGATGTGGCCGTGTTGAACCAGAACTTGATCAAGTCGAAGGACTTGTTCAGCAACATCTCCAAGTCGCTCAACCGCATCTCGACCAAGTCGTCGACGGCGCTGTCGAAAATCAAGCCAATTCTTCGAGACGTCAACAAGCTTACCGCCGACAAACAGGACATTGACCGGGGCCTCGAGAAATTGACGGAGGTCAGCCACTACGCGGCGTCGGCTAGTACGTGCGAGGATGTGTTGAGCAACCCCATCGACGTCATTGGGCTCAAGAAATACCTCGATACGCTCGGCAAGCTGAAATTGTTACTCCGAGAAATGAAGACGAAGATCCGGAAATTCTACGGGATCTTGATCAACTTCGAGAACGTCATCGACAAGCTGGAGTTGAACTTGGTGCAGCACCTCCGCAAAAGTGTCAATAATGATAAGGACAGCGACATTCTCCTAATAATGAAATACTTTGACAACAAGAACGTCCAGATCGATTTGATATTGGTCGAGACCAGAAACCACAAGCTCTTGGAGCGGATGCGTGCGGTCGAAGACAGCAATGTGTTCCGTCCCAAGAGTTACGCCAACGTCAAGCAAGCCCCACCGTATGAGAAGGGCTCCAATGGCATTAATGCTTACACGAGCGAATTTATTGCGGCCTTGAAGAGGGAAGAGCAGGTCTTGTCCAAGCTCGGCAGCGACGGGTTGCTCGGCAAGGTGATCAGCAAGCAGATGGACCGGTTTGGCGACTTGCTCGACACCAACTATGTGAGTTTCTTCACGGAAGCCAACGTTCTCCACCACGATTTGCTCGTTTTCGAGATCTTGGAGAACTTGGAGACGTTCAACGTCCGGGTGCAGCAGACCACCGGCACGCTGGTGGATCAGTACACCAAATACACTAACGCCTACAAGAGATTAATGGAGAAGTTCAGCGGCATTTTCAAGGAGTTGTTCAGGTTCACCGAACAAAGAATCCACTCGCTCGCCAACGTCAACGAGCTCGGCGTGACCGACGCCGTGATCGAGCTCATCACCAAGATCCGCAAGATCAGCGAGTATCCGCTGGGGCTCCTACAGATTGTGTCGACCATGAAATTGGGCGAGTGGTTGAATATCAAGCCGTCGTTGAAGTTTATCAATGTCTACACTTCTGTTATTAGCAACTCGGGCAACACCGAGGATCCGAAGTTTCTTCTTTCGAGCTTGTTCAGCGATTTGATCGACAGTGTGATGGTCAATGTCGAGATAGTGTTGAAGACCGAGTCACTTAATCTTAAAAAATCTACTCAGGGATATTATTTAATCAAGAATATCATTTTGATGGAGAACATCATCAACCGGTCCAAGAACCTCTTTGAGATCTTGGGGTCTAGCGGGGTCGAGAGAATGACTAAGCTTAAGAACCGGTTCTTGAAGCTCTTTTTGGACGACTGGAACTATGCGTCCTACATTATCATCAGAGACATGACGCAATTGACGACGCTCAATGCCCAGCAGAGCGGGTCGATGAGCGGGTCGTCGGACCTTTCGTCGAAGGAAAAGGAACAGGTCAAGGAACTTTTCAAAAACTTCAACGAGTCATTTGAAGAAGCTCTCAAAAATTATGAAAAATTCAATATTAACGACGCAAACTTGAAGAATTACCTTATAAACGAGATCAAGAAATTGATTCTTAACGCCTACTTCAAGCTCTACGACAAATACGGTAACTCTGGATTTACAAAGAATAAAGCCAAGTACGTCAAGTATGACAAGCACCAGTTTGAAAATCTTTTGAGTCAGAGATTGGGGTAGTGGGCGCACCAATAGAACCATGCAATATTACGGTGGAGTAAGCGAGATTGACAGCAGAGGAGAACGCCTGCACAGAACCTCCAAAGCCCATAATATTTACCTTGTTTACAGCAGATCAGCTAGTACATAATTAAGGAACGGTTAAATTTAGCAAATAAACTGCCATCAAATAAACTACCGTATGACAAATGTAACTTAATAACGTCGGGAACTCCTGTTTCATCCTCCGTTTCCGCTTCAGTCACTCTCTCCCTTTTAAATCCTATATCTAAAGTCTTGGCATTTCTTGACGTTTTGGGAGTTAGCCGGCATATAACCCATTTAGGATTCCACATTCCTAATTGGGAGAGATTGTCTTCGATAGATGTGTACGATGGGGTGTCGTACATGAAGGCGTGTGGCCAAGATAAAACGGTGGTGGGACGTGGCAATCATATGTAACCCATATATATTACTTGATAATTATGTTAAACGAAACATGGCGGGAAATTCCGCCCTCGTTAATGTCTTTGCTGTCAAGAATTTCGTATCTCAGATATCAAATTAAGAAATAAATTTAAGATTTTGACAAGAAATTTGACACTTGCATAAAAACTGAATTTTTTTTCTTTGCCTTTTCAATATTTCTTGGACCATGTTATTTAAGGGAATTCAAATCCCTAACGTAAATATATAGTCATGACCACAATGAACAACAAGATTAGTTTACCACCTATCTCTGATATCTTAAACCAACAACCATCGTCGAATTTGACCTACCACATCCCGCAATATCACTTGCCCAACTACTACTCTCAGCCTCCAAGACCGGTGTTGCCTCCGGCCAACTCCTATCTGAGCTTGCCACTTCCCCCAGCACATGGCCAGCCCGTTTACGGCGCCCGCAATGCGTTGGGCCCGGGCCCGCAAAGACAATACAACTACACCGCCAGCCCCATGAGCGGGCGGGTGCCTCTTGCCAAGACCAAGTCGGCGGAGGCCCAAGCATCGGTACCGACGTCGCCCTCACGCAGCGCTGAGGCGTCGCCCAAATTTTCTAAAGCCTCGTCGATCGAGGCCAAGGACCCCAAAAGAAAAACCAGAAACAACCTCCCCAAGGAAACTACGTTTGTTTTATTGAAGTGGCTCAACGAGCACTTGAACCACCCATACCCCAACTCGTTTGAGAAGAACCAGCTCATGCTCTTAACGGGGTTGAACCAACAACAATTGTCGAATTGGTTTATTAATGCCCGGAGAAGAAAGATCAAGTTGCTTAAAGATCAGAAGAGAATGTCGGCTTAATGACGAATGATTTATGACATGTAATTATAGGACAATATACTAGGACGGGGTTTAAACTTGTAGCAATTTTGACAGCACCTGCCTAATTAGGAAGCCCCTAATAGAGTTTTGACACCTTTGTCACCAACCATAGATGTAACCGGGTGATATTATGGAGTTAGTTGGTGAAGGTTAACTGGGCGTTTCACATGGTTTGACATTTACGGTGAAAACGCCGAATTCACTGTCAATTTTCTTGACATTGTATTTATTTTTAAAGATAAAATCTGGGCAACTTCGTATGTGGTGACCACCTTTATTACGGGCGAATCGTCGTAACCATCAACAGGTCACGGCTGCTTGGCACTTTCCGGGCAACTATCCCCATGATTATGATTGTAAACGGGGTTAACAGGTCGCCCGCTTGTCCGGGGTTTGGAGGTGTTTGGCTATGCGATCGGACATCACTCCCTTTTTGGATTTAGGGGTTTTGTGTAATGTTTTAACGGAGGACACCTGTCGTGCCGATTGGATAGAAATGTCGTTTTTTGTTTACTATTTTGTAGTGTCAACATGAACAGCTGTGATGCTCTCGTGCAGATTTCCGACCATGTACTCAATTCCCTAGAGTCCCTCCACAAGCTCGAGTACAACCGCAATGGTCGCAAGTACAAGTTTATCAACAATGGGTTTCAGAGAATTAAACAGGAAGACAAGCATCTCGTGATCAACGTGGCGGACCTTTCCATGAACCTGTCTACAATTTCAGCATATTCAATTTTGCATTCAATTGACGATGGCGAGCTCCTCGAGGCCCAGCCTGACTTCTGCTTGTCCATCATCGGCGTGGCCAGACAATTGGAGCAAAATAAATGGTTTGAAAATTCAAATGTAATTCACTATTCGAGATCGACAATCTTCGATCCACAGGCTGTTCAAAATGCTCTTGACTTTAGCCAGAAAATAACCCCCAAGCATTTACACATGGGCATGAATTTACTCATTTGCTCCAAGCTCAATTTCTTCCACACAGATCACCACTTGGGGGTCAAACTTTACGGATACTATTTGGTGGAATACATGAAAGAGTATTTTGGCGAAGAAGTGCTCAACGATCCCAAGATCTTAATTGCGTTGAAGTCGTTTGTGCATTGGGGCAACATCAAGTGTGTGCTCTACAAGTTGGATATCCCCAACGTCTACGTAAGCCCCGAGGAGCAGGAAATATTTGCTAAATTCCCGGTGCCAAATGATGATCTCAAAGAAGAGGTTTGGTCTAAATACCCTTCGGGAACCTCCAGGTACTCGCTCTTGCGTAGAACGTTCGATCTTTTGGCCGATTGGGACTTCGCCAAGCTCATAGAGTACCCCAAGGGAGACACTTTCGATCTTTTCTGGTTGTATGATCTCTGCCACGAAATTGACAGAAACCCAATCCGGTACCACTTGAGATCAGCTCAGAAAAACCTTTGCTTGGATCCCATCAACCTTAACGAACTCGCCAACACCCACAGCAAGAATATTAAGAGCTTGCTTGACTTTGTTTCGATAATGCTCAATGTGTTCCATTTGGATTATGAGTTTTTAGTGAACAACTCTAAAATCCCCAAATTTGACGAAAAGTTCACCAAAGCTTATTCCCATATTATACACCCCTATACTGAAATATGGGAGAAGATTGACAACTATCAATCGAAGGGGTGGAACACAGACGACATTGTTTTACGGTTACAGGGACTGGTGCAGAATTCAGTATTTGATAAAGTTATGGAAATGAGGAATAAGTTTATTGATGACTATGAATAGATAATTAAGGTACGCAACTACTGCAATTAAGTTGCCAAGATCTTGTAGATCGTAGTTAACTTATTTCAGAGCTTAAGTTAAAACCATGGAAGTTTGCTATTATTCTCCCAAATAAGGTTTCCTTCAACCATACGGCTATTTTCGAGGCTGTCGTGGGGTTGTAAAGCGCTCAATGATGGATTTTCGGTGACATAGCCTCCAAATTTAGAAATAGACTTTGACCGTTTAAATTCACACTGCCAAACTTTGAGCTTGTGGAAATTTGACGTGGATGGGCAGTTTTGAGCCTTGTTGAGAACAATCAAATAGTTCCTTAAAAGCTCAATCAACTTCTCTGTGTATGTACCTTGATCAAACTTTGGGTCAACAAAGGTTTGGATCACCGTGCACAAGTTGGAGAACTTATTGTCTTCATGGCTATAATCAAATGTCCACACAATAAATCCAATAAGCTCGCCGTGAGCACTGGTCAACGTCAATCCGAAAACCCGGGGGTTAAGTTCTTCAAGCAGTTTGTTAATGTTGCTATAGTTAGCCTCAAAATCTATTGGGTTACAGGTGCCCTGGTGGAAGAGTTTGTAGCTTATGAATTTGGCTCTGAGGTGGAACCAGTCGCAGTTATCAGCCGAGGGCACAATGGTCACTCGGGTCTTGCCGTCCTGGGCCACCAAGTCGCGGATCCGCTTGTCGTCGGCCTGCTTGTACACTTCAAAAACCTCTTGAAAATCGTTGTACCCAATAAACTTTACGGTTTCTCCATCTTTCAAAGCAAAATCCTCAGTGCTCATCTCCGGGTACGTCACGGTCTCGCCCACGTCGATGTTGACGATGGGAACGTGCATGGACTTGAACCCCATGCGCGAGTAGTACTCGCCCACCTCGGAGTATAAAAACGTGAATCCATCGGGGCCCACATACTTTTCTTTTGAGACCTCCAAAAGCTTGTTGGTCATGATCGTGCCCAAACCCTGCCCTCTGTAGTCGGGGTTGGCGTATACTCCGCCGATGCAGCCGCTTTTCACGGAAAGGCGCTTGACAGCGCCGTTTTCCAAAACGTACTTGTAGGCGGGGCGGACCAAAAGCTCGATCGAGCTCAAGTACGCTTCTGACTGGTCCTTGAGCATAAAGACATACAACTCGGCGGTCATGGGGCACTTACCCAAGACGTACTCGCGGAGCACATAGTCGTCGTTCAGAAGAATGGCCTTCCAAGAAACCGAGTTCTTCTTTCTGGTGAAGTCGATGAGGTCTTTATCGGTGACGCGGACGAGGCGGTAGGATTCGGGGCTGGTTTTTGCGTCTTGTGTCATTGGTGCGAATGGCGAGGATGTATAATTTATACGAAATGCCAGCTTATATAGATGACATAGATACGTGCCCTAAGGGAAACTGTTAGAGAGAGCGCTAGCTTCCTGATTAGTGATGCCGTCCATAACCGCAGCACGTGCGCCGACCGAATGTCCAACTCGAGGTCGATGCGCACCTGACCGCACCATGGAACTCTTGCCTGAGGGCCAACGCAACCAGGTCCAGGTGCTCTGGGAAGACCAGCAGCGCATCAACGCGTTCTCGTCGCTCATCAACGAGAAGGACTCGCTCACGGAGCAGCTCCAAAAACTCACCCAGGAAAAAGAGTATCTCGACGACTTGTCGATGGAGATCGAGCTTTTGGACGAGGACGAAAAGATCCAGTACAAGATCGGCGAGGTGTTTGTGTTTCTCAAGACCGAGCAGGCGGTGCAGCGCATCGAGCGCGAGAACGAGCAGCTCGCTACGAAAATAGAAGGTCTCGAAGCCCAAATCGAGGCTATCGACGACCAATTGTCGGACTTGAAGACCAAGCTCTATGCCAAATTCGGCTCCAACATAAACTTGGAGCGCTAAATAGTATAATTAGTAATGCCATACCTTCTTCATAGTTCTAAACCATTTATGAGCCAACTGTGGGGGGCTATCTGCAGGATACCTTACTAATACTGTTGCAACCCCATGCTATAAATATCCCCAGGTCGCAGCCGTTTCGCAGCCTTCCCCTTTGGTACGTGTCAGAGTCAGCAATTGACGCGGTACAATTGCTGCAATTACTGGAGTCAGTGATGAGTCACCACTAATGAGTCACCTAAATGCACTATAAATACACCATGATTCCTGATATTCAGCACCATCTGAACATCATTGTCAGTGTATAGTTTATAGTCAATAAATACTAGGACTGAATTCCAGTGTAAAGCTCGTCATGGACCACCAGCAAAAAGTTGCAAAAAGCTGGGTACTAACTTCTTCTAGAAAAATGTTTGATAATTTAAGATCACCCGTCCGGGCCCAATTGGACATCGCCAACGACACCGTGTTTGTGGACTACACCAACGGCAAGAACTCCACTGCGGTGGGCGTTTTAAACCTTACGGTGACCAAACCGATCGTGGTGCACCAGCTCACGTTGAAAATCTCGGGTCAGAAAAAAGAGGTCTACTACCAGCGGTCCAACATCATCAAGGACGGCAGCATCATGCTCACGCTGGACCTCTCGCGTCGTTTCAAGAGGGAAACCATCGAAAATAGCCCTACAGAGATCAACTTTGATAACCGGTTGTACCAGCAGGGCACGCACGAGATCCCGTTCGAGCTCCTGGTCGACGTGTCAAACCCCGAGTCCATCGACTCGCCGCACGCCGAGATCTCGTACGTCGTGTCTGCCGAGCTCAAGTACTCGTCAGAGTCCAAAAAGAACAAGACCTTGACATGCTCTCACAACGTAAACTTGATCAATTTCTTGAACTACGGGTCCACATACAAGGCATCGCCCATTTCGACGTCCAGCGTATGGCGTAAGTCGGTTGAGTATTCGTTCGGGCTCCAGGACTACCACATGTTCCAGAAGACGCCGTACCTAATCGTGTCTCTTTTCTCGTCCTTGGGCGACCTTAAAACCTACAACATCCTCGACTTGAAAGTGTACTTATTGCAGGACCTCTACTTCAAGCTCGTCAACAGAGACGTGTACTCGTCCGACTGTTTCAAGACGTCCCACGAAACGAAAATAGAGGAACACAAGTTTCTCTTGCACCACAAGCATTTCGACAACCAGGCCCTTACTCAGGGACAATTGCACGTCGATTGTACTACGGTAAACGTCAACAGCAAGAAGCTTACCGATATAAATTCCCAATCGCTTAAATCAGTTCACCGGACCTACGAAGGTGACTGCTTCAAGGTGAACCACCTGATTAAAATTGAGGTCTCGCTCGCAGAGACGTCCCCAAACCGGTCCAGGCCAGGCTCTCGTCTGAGTATTGAAGACGTGCAACCTGGTGGTAAAGTTCGGGGCATCAGATTGCTCCGTCAATCGCCGAATCCCTCCAACCAAACAGATGCCATGTACACCATCGAATACCGCCACCCTCTAGTTCTACTTTGCAATGAATCAACCACCGGGTCGGTGACGCCCCCGCTTTACGACGGTGAAACCGTGTTACCACCCCAGTTTGCTCAAGCTTTAGAAAATTAAATTTATTGTTAATCTATACTATTACAGGTTCATTCCTCATCGCTGTCCTCATAAGTAGGAAAGTCTTCCAATACATGATTATTAGCAGGTTGCTGGACTGGTTTCTTGTCTTCTTTTTGGTCCAACTTGGGTCTTTTTGTAGGCTGCTCTTCAGGCTCTTGCTTGTGTTTACGAGACCGGTCGTACGCCCGTTTCTTCCATGCTTTTGATATCTCGGGACACGAATTCACAAGTTCTTCCTCGGAAACACCGTCCTGAATACTCAAAAGCACTTTTTCCACAATGGTATAGTGGTTACCATTAGATTTATCGTTTCTGAACCGGAGCATCTCCCAGAACCCGGGGAGGTCATGTTTCTTCCTGCACTCCACGATCCGTCCTTGGAGCGGCTCGTTCAAGTCCTTGAGGCGCTCCCAGTCTGAAGTTTCCAAGTAAAGCTTGGTAAAGTCCTCGTATTCCTTTCCCCCCTTCCACACGCGAAGCTTGATCTCGTCAGGCTTGGAGTCGTAGTCGGTGTACGTGGAGTCGGGGTCGCGGGGGTCCATGTCGGGGTCCTGGTACTTATTAAACACCAACTGGAGCTTGTAGTCGATTGTATTTTCCTCCGCCGGCTTCCACTTCAACAACGAGCTGTCCGTGCCGAACACGTACGGCGTCTCGGCACAGGTGAAGATCAACCCGTCGGACTCGTGAAACAATTGCTCTTTTTTGCTCAAGACGTCATCCGCATGGTACGACGACGTCATGAGCTTGAAGCTGACCTTGAACGGGAAGTCGGGCGAGTTGACGATCTCCAGATGGGTCACCTTGAACTTGTCGAACGGCTTCATCACATGCTCGGTGATATATCCAAGTCTTGTGGGGAGATGTCTAGAGGTAATGTCCTTACCATTGATGGCCAAGGCGTCGAAAATACAGTATCTGAGGTACGGCTCCGACACATTCTTGCTCTCGAGTACCAATTCTCCGTCTAGCAAAGTGCCGTGGTGATACGTGCGGCCCTTCTCTTCGTTGGTGGTCAATGGAAAATGCATGTTTGGAACATAGTAATATTCGTTTTCTCTAGTGATCAAGAAGATACCTTCACCCCTCTCGGGGTGGTTGATGATGAACAACAAGCATCGCAAGCCGTCGGACTTCTCGCAGACGTAATAGTCTTTTTTCAAAAGGGTTTCTTTCAAGTGATGTCTGTCGAAAGAAACAGGCTGAGAACCGGGGAACGACAGATTTTTTCGGTTCAACAAGTCCGCCACCATAAACCGCAACTCCTGGGTCTCCTCGCGCTCGAGAAGCTGACCAGGGATGGTCGGCATGTTTCTTTCCTCGAGCTGAATCATGGTGATGTTAGTGAGGTTCGCGATTTCGACATTTTTCTTTCTATGTAATTAAGTTTAGTGGCTCAGACCCTAGCACTGGGCGCTGGCGTAGCTGCGTCAAATCGAGCGGTTTGTAGACGTCGGTAATTCTATCATCTATGCTTTTGAGACCGGAATTGGCAGCGGTAATCGGCAGGTTAACGAGTTCCGTAAAGTACTTTATACTGGACTCTTCGTCCTCTTCACCATTGTCTTCTTCTTTTTCCTCGTGGTAGCAGCTTTGACACAAGTAGCTGTCAGTAGAACCCTGCGGCCACCACATAGGCAGCGACCCTCTCGTGCACTTGGCACACGCAGTAGGTATCACGATTTTGTCCTTGTCCAAAGACAGCTGCACAACCTGGGCACACTTCCCGCTGGGATTGCGTTTCGCCTCCTTTTCCACAAACATCTTGATGTGGTTCAAGTAATTGTAGGCTTTGAGCTGCGGTCCGGTAAATTTCGAGAGACTGTGTTTGCTGACATCTTCAACGAATAGCTGAATTAGAGGTTTGCTCTCTTCCTTAGTGGACCCATGAAACCGTCTTCCGAGTTCTCGGAGTCCGAACACCCCTTCCTGGTGTTGATGCTCGGCACACAAAATTGCAGGTTCGAGTCTTCCTGTGGCACTTCCCACTTTCACCACCTTTGCTTCCTTGTCGTTATCATTTTGGTCTACCAACTGAAATCCAACCTTGAAATTCTTGTCAGCTTGGGCACAAGATACATGGAACTTCTTGTCCTTGCAAACAGTGCACGCCGTAAGCGAGCCATTCTTCAAATGGCAAATACCACAGGCAGTAGAATAATTCTGGAGGAATATTTCAGAAACGTTCTGAATATTGAACGATTGGTAGATTCCTTCAATTGCTGCCCTACTGGCTGTGATGTTGTTCTTGAGCTCGTCCTTGGTGTACTTCTTTTGAATAGACGGAGGAGGGTTGTTGGGTTTGATGTTGACGCTCTGGTAATTGAATAAAGCACACGTCAAGTGGCACCATCTACCAGATTCCAACACTGGGTAGAGGTAATCCTTCTTTGTTGAACTCTGTCCCGGTAATGAAAGCTCGAGCTTGGATTCGACAGCATAGCAAAGACAACATGTGTACTGGGTAGTATACGTAGGTCTGAGGTTGTTAATGCAGCATTTACACAACCACTGGCGAACAGGCTTCTCCACCACTGGTGGAATATTGAGCCCAACACAGCTGGCGTGCACATTGACTCCACAGTTGGAACAAATCATCAAATCATTGGTCTTGGTGTTTTCCGTGCCTTCTTCACACAAGGTGCATTGGCCATTAGTAGTATCCAAGGCAAAATTGGGTTGGGATCCATTATTATCGATACATCTGTATCTGCCATTGAAATCTATCAAACTTCTTAGACGGCGATCTTCAATGAATTTGTTAATTGCATTGACATTTGCCATTTGATTGTGATCAAATAACAGTTTGCCGCCAGTAAGATTGAGTGACAAACCATCCGGTCTAATATAATCTGGATTAGTAAGAGGGTTGATAATCTGATCGATTGGATCACGTTTGGGTCGTTTGACGACGTTGTTTTCAGATTTCACTTGAGGCTTCCGTTTGGTAGGCACCTTCTTCTCGACCTTCAACTCGGGCTCCACAGGTTCACTCTTGACTACTGGCTCGGGCCTTGTACGTTTGGCTTTAGTTCTCTTAGTCTCCTCTTCCTTGACAACTACCTTTCTCAGTTTCGCTGATGGTTCTGCAACAGAAGAGTTAGGTGGAGGTGTCTTACTGGTACTCTTTCTTCCTTCAGAAGAAGTAAGAGATTTCTTCTTGAGCCTGGGCGTGGGTTCCTCGTCAAGGAAAATACCCTGGCCATCATCAAGGGCTTCAATAAGAATCTCGTTAGCATCACGCAACAACTCGTACTCGATCTTCCTCTTCCAACCGCCGATGGTTTTATTGACCTTACGATCGACTTCAAGCGGCTCTTCCCAAATAACAGCGTATCTACGCCAGAGACGTGCACACCTGAAACACAACCCGACAGCAGGTGGGTCTTTCTTTCTGGGGTTCGTCAGCTTTGGCTGAGGCTCAAATCCTGTGATTCTAAACCATCTCACCGAATTGCCGGTATGACAGTGTTTACAAGTGAACTTTTTATCGTGGGACTCGATTTTTTTACCGTCGTACGACGAGTCATCCTCATCATTCTGAAGGTCAATCTTCTCCTCCGGTTTCACCTGAGTCTCGTCGATTATTTTCTTCTTCTTTCTTCCTTCGTAGTTTCCCCAAATTAAGCGGCCATTCTGAGTCTTTTTCCAAATATAGTAATACCTGACTATCATGGAACATGGCTGGGACTGGACTAGTTTGAAGGTCGGATATAACTCACTACCATTGGCACGAATACCGTCTTCAAAGAGCTTTATTTCTTCTTCGCTTAATGTCGGCTCCTTTAACGACTTTCTGGATAAAGATTTAGCCTTGTCTAGAGCTTTGTCTCCATTTCCTTTACAGTCCATCCAGAACTTGAGGATTGCGTCCACAAAATTAGGAGAGTTTGGGGAGAGATCTAATTTCTTAGCAATTGGTTCACACTTGGCCACATAGCTGTCAAGCTTCTCAAAATTATTTGATTGGTCTTCTTCCAGAGGTTTCCATAGAAGCAGGCAGGTGGTTCCTTTGCCGTCATCAACACCTCTTTCTATGTAACCCTTAGGACGATGTTGGAGCCACTGTGGTAAGTCTTTGGGTTTTAACCCTTCATATTCCTTTGGAAGCGCAAGAGGAGTGAGATCCTCGTCATCTTTGATCTGTTTTTTGCCTTTTTTGGTTGTAGCGGCGTGCCCGTGTGGGTTGTCATAGTATACAATTGGATGGTCCACATATTCAGGTATATTGGTCGCCTGATGTTTCGCTCCTATTCTTGTAGATGCTCTAGGGTAAGGAGACCTGTCTTCTAAATCCACACCATCTTCCAATTTGGCATGCATTCCCAAATATCTCATGCACCACTCTTCTTTAAGCCGTCTTTGCTCCAAGGTGTGACCAGCGTCCTTTTTCAAAAATTCTATAGCCATCAATTCATAACGAGGAAGCTCACTGGAGTCTGTCTTCACAATAATGCTGTCTTCGCTCTCTGTCTCCGGTTCTGATGAGTCTTTGACGATCTCATTTTCGTTCGACAGCTTGTTGTCGTGGGAGAGCATAATCATTTTTTTGCTCTTGTATTCCATGTCGTGTTTCTTGGTGCACACAGCACATGTCCAACTGAAACCACGACTAGGCTTCTTAAGAAGAGGGGGGTCAAGACAGAACATGTGGTAAAAGTTATCACAGCTTGCACAGCTGACGGAGTCTTGGTTGGAACACCATTGGCCGCAGACTTCACATGTGCAAGAATTAGCCGATAACCCGGTGGTAAGTGACTTTGTAGCGGTGGTTTCAACAAAAATATATTCGAACCGCTTGTTTAAGGCCGTTATGAAGTTTTTGGACTTATTTTTGCCCTCAGAGTCATTTTCAATAATTTTCATAAGCGATTGGGTGGATATTATATCGTAGAATTTAATCATGTAACGATCAAACAACTTATTGAAATAAAACGAATTGGGCCGTTTTATGAACTCGTCAAAGTTATCAATTTCTTCCTTGTGTCTAACATTGGCCACTCCTCGGAAACTAATTAATGGACATGTGTCGGTATGCATGGAAGCAAATAAAAGTCTAGAGTCGCTAGAAACTTTAGAAATATCCCTGGGCCGGTAAAACCACTGAATCTGGAAGCCGTATTTGGATATGTCATGGGTGACTCCCGTTGTGGCCACCGAATATTTTTTCAGTTTGAAGCCCATTACCCTTCCGATGTAATAAGGTTCGCCTGGAGGCTCACTGACCATATAAATATAAGAGCCCTTCCGGACTGTGAACGCGTCAGCCGACCCCTCCTGAAGCTCATAGTCGTAGTCGTCGGCAATGATCTCCTGCTTGGGACAAAAAAGAATTTGTTGGTCGAGGTCAATATAAGCATCAGACAAATTCAACCTATTAGAAAAAAAATCTATAGGCTTCGGAGGAGGTTGCCAATTATACGGTACGCGGAGCTGCTCCTTGCCCGAGCCATTTGTCTGTTTGGAATTGGAGTTGCCTCCCGGGCCGCCGCCATTATTAGTGCCAACGGTCCCATTAGCCAACTGGGACTTGGAGACCTTCAATTTTTTATTTTTAGATTTATCCTCAAAAATCGACTCATCGATGGCATCCACATATGTCCTGTTCTGGGTGGCCTTCCTCTTGGGCCGTGCAGACATCGTGCAGTAGTTGAAACAAATTTATAAAAAAACTAAAAGTGAAATTCAATCAATTTTCTGAGCAACTCCACTTTGAACCACCTACATAATTTTATTTGTATGGATTATACTATTATACAACTATAATATGCCAGACTGAAGAATTCGTTCAATCCTCTCTATTTCATTAATGTCGTTAGTGTTCTGGAGCTGGTCGATGAGTTTGGTCTTCATTTCCTGAGATATCTTGGGTCGTCCTCCAGTGAAGAGGGCTGTACCTTCCGGTGTGGGAGTCTTTTCTGTACCGTACTTTTTAATCGACTCATCTCGTTCAGTTTTCTTGACCTTTTGGAAATCCAACGTTTTCAAATTGGGAGCAAGAAAAATTATAATGAGCCGGTAGTCCTCTATGCTACACACAGGGTTCCCTATTAATACTAAATGGTGTAGATTTTGTAGTGAGCCCAAATTTTTCAATTCTGCTAATTTGAAATTGCAGTTCATCACACTGAGACTGGTCAAATTCGGCACCTTCTCGGTGTCCACAAGGTATAATTCTTTGTTGTTGCTGGCCAAGAGGGTCTTGACTTGGCTAAGCACCTCAAAATTCGAAATCTCCGTCAACTGGTTGTTGGTGAGGTCAATAGACTCAAACTTGTTTTGAGTCAACCCTAACTCTTCCACGGAAGTGAGCGACAAATTCCGAAGCTGGAGCGTGAACTGCTTGTCGGGGCTGACGACTTTGGGAGCATCGTCTATTATCCAGCCGGTTAACTTCATAAACAGCTCGATGATTTAGTGCGACTGAAATACATTATTCATTAACATTAATATATCGTAACAGACGAGATGCATTCGTTGCCCAAGACCTCCCAAATGCAGTTCTTCGAGCAGTAGAGCTTGGACTGGCCCCAGTTCTGGTTGACCTCGTCGAGCGAAATCACATCCAATTCGTTGTCTAAAAGCTCGGACTCGTTGCGGTTAAGCACGATGGGAGTTTTCTGGCTCCCCTCAAAGAACTCGCTTGGGATCTGCGTGAAATACATGTCGGAGGTGATCTTGACATCGTAGGGGTCGAACGGGTTTTTGACGCTCGAGTTGTTGCCCAAGTAGATTTCGTAATTGCATTTGTTCCACCGAACAAAGCTGCTGGACTCGATGACAGTGCCGTTGTGCAACACGACCTTGCGGAGCTTGCCGCCGTCATTCAAGTCGTACAAGAAGTCCACGCCGTACTGGAAGTAGTTGTGGAACTTGTAGATGCGGTTCAGCTCGTTGGAGGTGATACGCTTGAAGAAGCTGTTGTGAATCAAGAGCCGCGAGTCGAACTTGTTGAAGTAGTCGTCCGGCGGCCCGAGGAAGTTGAGGATGTCCTGCTGGGTTGTCTGGCCGATGGTCACGAGAAACTCTTTCTGGTTGAGGCCGATTTTGATGTACCGTCTGGTGGCATTGAACAAAAGGCTGAATTTGCCCGCGGCGTCGCCCAAGTTCAGCGCGAGCGACGAAACCGTCGACGCCTCCTTCTTCTCCTTGAAGGTCTCCATGAAGTCGCCGAACGACGACCCGTTGTAGATAAACATCCTCACACATGGGATCTCGTCCGCCACGCCAAGCAAATACGAGAGCAACTTCTCCTCGCTCAACGACCGGTCGACCTTGATAGCCGAAACATCGAACTTCAACGCTATGCCGGGGTAGCTCAACAAATAGGCGTTGTTGATGAGCTTTCCGGGGTAAGTGGGCCCAAACAACTTGTTATACAAGACCTTCAAGTGCATCACATTCTGGAGGCTGACGCCGTTGTAGACGTACGCGAGCTTGGCGTGGTCGCACACCTCGATGAGCACGAGAACGTCTTTTTTGAACACAAGGTTGATGCCCAACGAGGCCACCTGGACCGTGATGGGGGTGTTCAAATAGTCCTTTTCGGAATAGACCACATTGAGCGACTCGAGCCGCTTGAACTTGTTGAGCACGGTGTAGAGCGACTCGTTCAAGTCGATCAAGTTCCCAATCCCGTCGCCAGGCTTTATGGGGTGGTTCATGATAAGATAGTCTGTCGCGGCTGCGACATTCTGCAGACATTCTTAAACCAAACGCGAGTGAATTACGGTGGTTATTTTGGGACACGGTGCTAACGCCTGCCGCTGCAGCCCCTATTCCGGCGTTGGGCCGTTAGAGTCAAAAATGTAGTTTCTAGCCGTAGAGCTCAACGGGTCCTGGCCATGTCGTCCCCGGGGTCCTAGTACGTCCCGGGTACATAACGCCCTGTAAATAGACAAATCGATCGTAAACCATCTGGTAGAATTATTCCGTTTTGGGATAATCTACGTCCATCAATAATTCCCAGTAACCAAGAGAAAAACAAAACGAAGCCTGAAATGGCGATAATACAGCACAGACGTTCGTTGCTGTTTTCGCTGACCATCTGCTAATCCATGTTAAAGTTATAGTTTTAGTTGATGTTCCATTTTTTGGTTTAGTGAGTTTTGATCTTGGCCTGGGTTCATAATTGATTGCCAGGGTGAAATTCGATATTGTGATGAGGCGATGGTCATTGGTAATTACTAACGCAGATGGTTCCACGGGCGGTTGATAAGACCCACTTGCATATTTGATTTTTGTTTTATTTACCATGACAACCCATTAGGCAAATTTTCCCGTTTGGCTTATTTGAGATCGTTTATTATACTGTACATACTACATTAAAAATTATTCGTTGGACATGAACTTCTTCTTTAGTTTGGTCTTAATCGAAGGAGGTGCAGCTTCGGACGACATATCCGAGGGTGACGAAGATCCTCTTGTACTAAAAATTGACAGCACGTTGGAGTATACTTTTACCAATTCGTTATTTTCTTCCTCCTGCTGCTCTATAATTTCCTCGTGGTCAGAATTCAGAGGCCGGCTCTCAATGGGTTCTGCACTAGTAATTGTATCATTGCTCGAATGCTTCTGGCTCTTGTCGGTCGGCTGGTCGAACTGTGGAGTGGTGAACTTAACTGCGGGTTGGTCTAAAGTGGAGGTGGAGTGTGTGCTGTTGTTGCTGCCACGAGTGTACTGTGAGTCTCGAGACGTACGAGAAGACTTCCGTTTACTGTGCTGAGACTTGGTGCCTTTCAAGATCTCATTGATGTCCGAATTGTAACTATAATTGTAGGTATGCAGTTTCTTTTTTGTTGGCGTAGACAAACTAAAGATGGACTTCCGGGACTTGTCGCTGCTAATGGAGAGGGTGTCAAAGTTGGAGATCTCTTCAATGGACTGGGGAAGACTGGTCTTGGTGTGGACTGAAGCCGTGCTGGAGGAAACAGAATGCTTTCTAGATGTGGAATGCTTACGTTGCTTTCTTTCTTTGGCGTGGCTTTTCAACTTTTGCTGGGTCTGGTAAGACACTGGCGGTATTAGATAAATGCTCATGGATTCAACAGCGAAATGGGTTTTGAGATGATTTTTATGTAAGGACTGCAGTAACTATTCCAAGGAAATTAACCGGTATAAATACACACATACTAATCGAGAGTTCACCGGAGTGGAATAAATGAAATAGGAAATATTTGTCAAGGGGAGAGACAATAAAACTTTAAGATAATAAATCTTGTATGCATGGACTGCATAAATCTCAAGTGAACAATCGGTATTTTCTAGGTTAAAATCGGGGTGAACATACAATTTCAAACACAACATAACAACTCGAGGCCCACTGTTTCCCTCGTTATTAGGTTTGTTCACAAAGGCTTTCCACATGGTCTTTTCATATTAGGTTAAGTATTTTTACATGGAATTTTTACTACTTCGTTAGATCTCACATTCTGACAAGATCAAAATTCTACGATGTAACCGTGATTAGTGGCTGACACGTCGCAAATTCATTACTAATTAGAAGTGTATCATGCATATCGCTTAACAAGATTATCGCAATGTGGTACATAGTATAGTGAAACCGAAGGTCTTTCAAACTGTTCGGTGATGCATGCAAAAGAGGAGATCTACGAGGTACGACATTCTATTTTCTCATCATGTCATGTAAATTACGAAATATTATTCTATATTATCAAGCTTCTTTGCTTTTAGTATTCTCACTGGTATTATCTTCGTCAGCGCTGACCAACCCTTCGCCAGTAGTGGTGGTACCTTCTACTGTTTCATTAGCGGGTTGTTGTTGCTTAATTTTTGCAAGTCTGGCATCGGTCGATCTGATTGGTTCAATGAGGTATGGAGAGTTTTCAAGGTCTCCGTCAGCCATCTTACCTTCGTCGTCATGGTAAGTGAACTCACCGATTTGCGAGAAGTCGGTTCCCATCAATTCCTCGTCCTCGTGTAATCTGATTCTTAATTGAGGAATCTTGTCCATAACGAACAAGATCAATCCAGTAATAACAAAGGACCACAAGGCAACGGAACAAGAGGCAGCCAATTGGTAGCCCAATTGCTTGTAGTGGTGGTTGATCCATCCTCCAGCAATTCTGAGATCTGGGTCATCGACCACTCCTCCATCGGAAGCAGCAACGTAGTCAGCAGCGAAGAGACCGGTCATGACATTACCGATAAATCCACCGACACCATGTAAGGCCCAAACATCCATACCGTCATCGATGTGCAAGATGTTCTTTAAGTCAACAGCAAAGTTACAGATGATAGCTGGAACAATACCGAAAGCGACAGAGAAGTAAACTGGAACAAAACCAGCAGCCGGGGTAATACCAACCAAACCAGCGATGGCACCCATACATAAACCAACAGTGGACCATTTACCACCGGTTCTGAACCAGTCAACAATCATCCAGGTCAAACCACCACAGGCAGCAGCCACGTTGGTGTTAACACAGGCGTACCAAGATCTGATGGTAGCATTACCGGTGGAACCACCGTTGAAACCGAACCATCCAAACCACAAAAACACGGTACCCAAAACGATGGAGGTAACAGAGTGTGGCTTGTATTTTGGCATCTTACCAGCAGTTAATGGATCATGTCTCTTACCCAAAAGAAGAGAGTAAGCCAAAGCAGCGAATCCAGAGTTCTCGTGGACTGGACCACCACCGGCAAAGTCCAAAGAACCCAACTTGGCCAACCAACCGTTTCCACCCCAAACCCAGTAAGCGATTGGGCAGTAGACCACAGTCAACCAGATGAACAAGAAAATCATCATTGGTCCTAATCTGGCTCTTTCACAACCGGCACCGACCATCAAAATAGCGGTGACGGCAGCGAACATACCTTGATAGAAACAGAATAAAATGTCTGGAACGGACGACACCACGGCTGGAGCACCGAAAACTTGTCTCAAGCAAAAGTTTTGCAAAGTACCAAGGAATTTGGATCCATTGTGGGCAAAAACTAAGGAATAACCCCAGAAGAACCAATGGAAGGCTGTAAGACACGCAGCCATCAACGAGGCCCAAAGTAAAGATAAAGCATGTTTCTTTCTGGAAATACCTGAATAAAGTAATCCGACACCTGGAATCATAATCCACACTAAAGCACCAGCTATAGCGATCCAAGTCATGTCAGCTTTGTCGAACTGATCGTTCAAGTTCATGGTGAACACATCACCACCGGTACCGGTACCAGGAAATTCTGTTGGAGCTGCACTGGTAGTTTCACTCATGGTTTTTAGAACAGAAAATACGGAAAAGTATCATATTTATATCTATTGAAATACGAACCGGCGGGATTGTTAACAGCAGTTTCGGTAATATAGAATTTACACAAGATGGGAAATTTTGGCAATCGGGCTGCAACTTTCGATTATCAGGTTGTCATTTGAGCCAATAAGAATCACTGTCGCCGTTTATCTGTGGTTTTGTGTCATATTTAGTGTTCTTATCTCTAGAAATACGTGCGGCGACCACATTGATGATTAAGAACAGAAGGTTTCTTTGGCTGCTTGAATCAAAAAAAATAACTCGTAATATTCGACCAGTAAAAACCCCCGGGAATCGCTTGTGATTGGTTGAAGATTTAGTTGATTTGCCTAATTCTTATTTATGTCTCCATCTCGATATAGCGTAAATTCTATTATGTCAGCCTTCTCACGGCTTTTCTTATCTGACAGCTACACATTTGCCTGGTTTACTAAGCATCGTCGGCTTGTTCACTCTCAATGGTCTACTTCATCGTTGACGACCTGCCGTCGTGTAGCCAATGCTCCAACCAATTATTGCCGTTCTCCGTAATCAGGCGATAAAGTTCAGTTTTTCTTGTAGCCAAGATGAATCACTTATCAGAACCACTTGGTTTATCTTCACATGATTCTTCTAAATAATATTCAAGTGTTTGTTTTGACTTCCCAGACGAACCTTTTCTTCAATAAAGTTTTCGTTGCGCACATGATATGTATCAGGTGACCAAGTCGCACTGCATTCCAATTTCATCCTTTTGGGAACCGGCGGTTCAAAGCTAATGTCGGATTTTTCAAATTTTAGCACCACTATCTTGACATCCAAGACCCCGCAGCAGTCGGCTTCTTTGGTCAACGAGGGTGTCAAGCAGACCAATCAATTGGTATCGAACAATTTGATTAATTTCTTCGATAGCTATTCCTCCATTCTTCAGCGCAACAACCATGAATTGAAAAAGTTGGTTGACGCCAATGGAAATTCCATCACCTCTCTTCTCAACACCACCAAGGAATTTGGAATCACCACCCAAATCTGGGACAATTACATGAACGCCTTGAAAAATGAAATTTATGCTAACGACCAGCTTATTAGATTTTTAAAATTAGAAATCGTGGGTCCGTTGATCAATTTGGTCAAACAGGATGCCCGGTTCAGTGAGTTATTGGCCAACAATAATGAATTGCTTGAGTTGGTCACCCAGCAGCCGTTGAATGAGTACAAGTGGAACACTCTGTCGATTCAAATCTTGAATAATTTTGAAAACTACAAGAAACACGAGAAAAACGTTCTCTTCAGCACCTTCTTGAACTTGTTCAACTTGCAAGGCTCTGCCCTTGACAGAGGCATAAAGATTAATGAGTCTTCTACTAACTACTTGTTGAATAACTTCAACATTGACCGGGAAATGGATACTTACTTGAAAACTTTGTTGGACGCTAAACAGCCTCCATTGGTGGACAACAAGAAGGCTGCGCATCCGGTTCAGCCTCCGGTTGTCAAGCCGAAGAAGTCGAACAGACAAAGCAAGTTGTTCCACTCAAACACAGACACTTCTTCGCTTGCTTCGGATAAGGAAAAGAAGAAAAACAGTAGATTGAAATCCAGAGTTGGCTCGATTTTTGGCAGAAAGCAAAAGACCAAGAAGTCTGCCACGACCATTGGTGGTATTCCGGAGCTTGAATCGATCCATTCGGCCACTACTGCCAACACAAACATGACAAACCTTACTCTGTTGAGAAACGAAAGAACAAGAGATGAGCTTTCTCGGGACAACACCCCTGCCATGCTGCATCCACCCACTTTCCACGACAGATCGGCCGAGCCATCTCAATTCGGTTCTCGTCAACCATCTCAGCCTGTTGTTCCTGCCCCACCTTCCAAGGAAAGAGACTTGCCCTTGATCAATGCCCCACAACTTGAGCAGCCTCAGGACGCCTCCCCCGCTCAGTCGCCTCCTAACGTTGTGAAGTACGACAATGACTCGAGCGACCAAGAGGTCGACGGTGGAAACCAATTGTCGATGTTGCAGCAACAGGAATTCCAACAGTCTCCCGCTGGATTGCTCAACACCGCCAAGTCAAGACACACCCAGTACAGTTTTGAAAGCGGTGATGACGACAAGCCGATTGCTACTTCGCCAAGAGCCCAGAGAACAGAGAAATTCGAGTTGCCAGAGCCAGATCTCACCAGTGAGTCTCCAAACCAACTACCAGTAAATGTGCCTGTTGCTGTTGCTGATCGCGAACCTGTGGTTGCTGAACACCCGGCTCCATTACCTCCTCCTTCCAGAAGAGTGGCCCACCGTGACACTACTCCAGCGCAAAAGAGGTCGGAAGTCAACTCGCAAATCTTCCACTCGTTGCCCAATGCTCGTGAGTCAGTATTCGTGGCTCCAGCTCCACTTACCACTCAAACTACTGGAACGTCTTTGTTGAATAAGCATGACATTTTCAACCATGCCCAATTGAATAGTGATCTCAAGCCTGGGTTGAATATTTCTATTTCGCTGGTCGTCAATGTCAACTTTAAGAGTGAGCAATTGGCCAAGTCGTCTGTTGTGGGAGAGATTGCTTTCAACTACCAAGGCCAGTCGGCTGATCGTTTGAGTATCAAAATCCCCGACAACCACTTCGACAAGACTATTTTGAACACTTCATTCGTCGAAAAGACTTCAGATGAAGACTTCATATTAACTCCTAACTTCATTGCCAACAAAACATTGGGTGGTATCAAGTACATGCAACAGAACTTGAACTTGAGCCAGATCCCTATATTTGTGCATTCGGTATGGAAGTTTGAAGAGCACCAATCAAGTCTCTTGATAAACCTCAACTTGAATCCAAAATTCACTTCTTCGTCCGTTACCGTCAGTAACCTTGTTGTTTCTGTGGCCTTGGATAAATCCGTTGAAACTACATCTGCTTCTTCGAGGCCACAGGGTTCTTTCAATAAAGATAGAAGTAGAATCACCTGGAGATTCACGGAGCCCGTGACTCTCTCGGAGTCTTCCGGTCAAAAGCTCATCGCCAGATTTATGACAAGCGGACAAGGAAAAGAAGAAGAATCGGGAATACAATTAAAATTCTCTATTCAAGACATCACCAGTCCACTCGAAGTTTTGGAAGCAAACCAACAACTTACACCCAAATTCAATTTAATTGCTGGAAATTACAGCGCCAACACCTAACTCTAGAGTATTGATATGTTTTATATGTAATAAAAGTTGTATTGTATGGAATTTGTTTTGTAAGAATTTGTTGAGTTTTTGCACCCAATCATTTTGTTATCACTATGGTTTGCTATGAAACTTGGGCAGACATTTGCTATTCTGATTTGCTGATCTCCATCCTTAAGCATTCCTACACATTATTTGTTCTCTTTCTTATTTCTTGGTGTATCGTTGATGTACTCGAAATTACTGGTCCTGTTAAAATCGAGGGTCTCTTCCAGATACCAGACTATCCGATAGTTGGAAGCATCTTCCAAGTCTGGAATAACCCATCGCTTGTCTACATGAAGTGGTGGAAGAAGTATCAGGCTAGCATGTTTCAAGTGAGATTAGGCAATACTAGAATGGTGATAGTTAACTCATACGAGGATGTGAAGAATATCTGGATAGGCAATTCCACCTGCCTTAAGTCTCGTCCCATTCAGCACACATTTCATGACATAGTATCCAGCTCGCAGGGTTTTACAGTGGGTTCAACACCTTATTGTCCAAGTTATCAAATCAAGAAAAAACTAGTTTCACAATTAGTAAATCAAAAGAGTCTCAACTCCATAGAGAGCTATATAGAAAGAGACTCCAGATATGTGTTGAAGAATATTATAGAGAATAACAGAGAGCTCAATTGTGCACCTTCTACAAACTGTTACATTGCCCAAAATCGGTTACCAGATATCGACTTGAAAAGGGACTTACAATATTATGTTCTTCGAACTGCATTACACATAACTTATGGCTGTGTGATTGACTGCTACAAGATAGACAGGAAATTCTCTGATGAGATTATTGAAGTTGAAAGGCAAATTATTCACCTCAGGTCACCAGTGAGTAATTTAAAGGACTACTTTCCTTTTCTAAGAAGGTTTCCTATCTCATATACAATCCCAAATGTATTGAGAGAGAGAAGAGACAAGTACCTAGCAAGATTGCTGAAAAATGTCTCAGCAAGATCGAGCTTTAAAAGTCAAAGCGTTGGTAAGTCTTTCATGGGTAAAGTTATGATAAATAATCCCTCTGGAATAACCAGTCAAGAGATAAAGAGTGTATGCTTGACAATGATAAGTGCTGGGCTAGATAATACCCCGCTCAATATTAACCATTTAATGGGACACCTAAGTAAAGGCAAGAGAGGCAGAAAATTGCAGGCAAGAGCTTACAAAGAAATCCTTACACTATACAACCAGAGCTTGAAAGATGCATGGAACGGAGTGGCTCGAAACATGGAATGCCACTTCGTAATTGCCCTTCTTCAAGAAACACTACGGTATTTTTCTGTTCTACCTTTGAGTTTACCAAGAGTGACTACCAAACTGTTTACCTATAAAAATGTAACAATACCTGAAGGGACCACCATCTTTATGAACACATATGCTGCAAATCATGATAGTGACGTATTTGAAGAACCGTTCAAATTCATGCCAGAACGGTGGTTGGATCGGCATAACCAAATAATACCTAAACAATTGATCAGTCACTACACTTTTGGTGCCGGAGCAAGAATGTGCTCGGGAAATCACTTAGCAATGAAGGAAATGTATGTCCTCGTCTGCAGGATGATTCTTTTGTTCAAAATCAAAGAACCTAATGATTCAAATTACGCAATGCAGTTGGACCCGTTTGAAAACAATGAAAACCCAAGATCTACCTCGTTCGAGCCACGCTGTTTCAAAGTTAAATTAGTTCCTAGAGTTGGAGGAGGATTAGATGATCTATATCGTGAGGTATTAAATTAAATATTTCAATATAAGTAGGTGCAAGCGGCGTCCAAGATTAATCATCGTTGACGGTTGGGTCAATAAAACTGGTCTTGGTTACCACCACAGATTTGACACTTTTGCTTAATGGCAAATTGTATTTCAAGATTCCTCTCACTACGAGATCAAACGGATTCTTCAAAATGATTTCCCATTTGCTTGAATTGTCAGGATCAGTGGAATTATCATCCTTCGTCATGAAGTTTGTTAAATTCTTGCCCGGGCTTAATAATTTGATTTCGCCCATTTGCAGGACAATCTGCCGATTGAAGAACCCACCAGGGAAACTGATGGCTGACTCAAGATTATAAACAGACCCGAGTAAAACCGTTTCAACCGTGCTTTTGCTGTCTAGCGAGACTTCATCCGCTGTGACAGGCAAATAACCACTCTTAGCAAATATGTCTAGTTCAACTTCCTCGATATCTATTGTGAACCATCCGGGGTTAAGTGCTTCGACAACAATATTGAAGACTAATTCGTCTTGGCTCACTAGAGGGTGATCAATTTGCAGAATCTGGACATTGGATAAGTCTTTGGTGGTAGCCAACACAAATCCCATAATGAAGCCGATAGTCAAGATTCCAATAATACTGATCAAGGTATAAATTGTACGTTTGAGGTAACTGTAGTTTGAATGGATTGACCTCTTTCTAGGCAACAAGAAGTGGCCCTGTGATGGTGACAACCGCGAGTTGTTGAATCTGCCGGATGTCTTCCTCGACGGATTGTCAAACTGTAATTGCATCCCGTCGTGTAATGAGCCAGCTTCTTCGTCATACTCATCAAACCCGTAGAAGTAGTTTGACGGCTCTTGGTTCTGGTTTTGGTTTTCAGGGTATGGGAAGGGGAATATGTCGGTGTTCAAGTTGTTCGGAGAAGCAGGTGAAGCAGGGTTGGTCAAGAAAGGATGACCGGTAGACACATATCTCTTTCCCTTGTTGGCCTTTTTGTTGGCCTGAAGTCCCAAATTCAACGATCTATAATGGGGAATCCTTGAGTTATTTGCTATTAAAGGAGACGACTCGTTGTAATTGAGGTTTTGGCTGTTATTGTTGCTTGGGTTGTTGTATGGGAATCTTATGTTGTTATCATAATAGATCAATTCATCGTCAAAATCTTCGATATCAATATCATCTGGGATGATACTGTATCTTCTTGGCTGGGAGCCCTTCTTGTCGAAAAGCTTAGAGGTAGTTGACCGCAATTTAGACGATGCGGTCGATTTCTTCTTGGAAGTACTTTTGCTGGCAATAGAGGGTGTTGGTTCTATATTGGCTCGAAGATCCCTGGATTTGGTAGAGTCTTGATGCGTTTGTTGGTGCTTTGGGAAGGTGGTGTTGGAGGACGACACGAGATTTCTCTGCGAGTTAAAGGAGTCGTGAGACGACACCTCATCCACGTCGTCTTCGTCCTCCACCTGGTTGAACGAGTATTTGTCTTCGTTATAGTCATGAATGCTGTTTGTGGCGTTGAAGTTGTTGTTTCTGAGGGAGTTCAAGCCTGAGGAGTTATTGACCATGTGAGAAACAGGACTTGAAGAACCCTGAATACCTAAAGACTTGAGCGCGGTCGGGGTCGACTGCTGGTCGTGAACATTGAACGAAGGGGTCGACGATGCTCTGGCGTTGGGCGGTCTGAGATTAGACCTCAATAAATTGTCGAGAAACTGATTAGAGCTGCCGTAGGAGCTGTTCACTGAAGGGTTCAACATTGGCTTGGTATTTACAGGATTAGACTTGTTCTGTGCAGCCGAGCCAGACGAAGCCTCTGGCTCGACAGGCGCCGACTTGGGAGGTTCAGGTCCCGGTTCATTATCTGACACAGGTTCATTGGCATTAGCCGTGAGAGTGTTGTTGTTGGAGTTCTCCGGCGAGTTGTAGACGCTGTCGGCGTCGCTGGCATGCGCGGTGGGGTCTTCGCCCTGTTGCAGCTCGGTAGAATCGGCGTTATTCTCAAACTCTTCGTTCATGTTGTTTTCATAGACAAAAGTCTCGTCGCTGTCAGAACTGTCCACGTCGTCGACAGCACTAGCAAGCTTTGCAGCGAAAAAGTCGGTTCGGGTGGAGTTCTGCTTGGACACTCGCTTAGTTTTGGCGTTGGCATCCTTCGACGTGTTGATAGATGGAGTAATGGGTAAGTTGGGGATATTCTCCAGGATGTCTGGGGTACTTAATGCGGACGTGTTGGAGATGTTGGACGACGAGTTGTTGGTCGGGAGGGTGATGCTATTAGGAAACGTAGACGATGTTGGCGACCGGTTGATGATTTCGGTTATTATGGTTGAGTTCTTCGGGAGCGGCTCTTTCGAGCTGATAATCTTCTGCTTGGCCTTCAACGACTTGTTCAAGTTGGTTATTATGTTCTTGTTGAGTTTCGGCGACGAAGAAAGGTTGGAAGGCTCGGGCGATGACGACGGCGGTGGTAGTCGAAACGTATCGTCGTTTGGCTTGCTTTCGACCAAAAGCCGCTTGGGGATCTTGAAACTGTTGGTAGCGTCTTCTTGCTCTTTCAAATCATCTTCTTTCTTGGACTCATGCCTATCAGGCTTGTCTCTGTCTGAATCCACCATCTCCACAGGGTCTTTTGTAACTTCATCAGCGGGCTCGTTACTCATGATTCATAAGCTGGACGTCGTTCCAAAACTACCAAAAGTCTGAAACTTTGCACTTTCACTTGTTGTGTTGCAAACCGCTGGGGCTAAAGTTAAATAAATACTTGCTTTGGTGAAGTTTGGTTTTAACACTTTAGTGCGGCACGGAATGTATAGACGAGTGAAGAACTAAAAAATGAATATGCATTTGAACGTGGTTCAACCACGTCGCTTACACTCACCAAGATACTCTAGTTGCATAACGCATAAAGGGGCTAATGTAGATGTAGGATTAGGAATTCCGTTACTAAATGCAATATACAGCTATGGTTTACGAAGTTTATCAAGCTCCAGTTTTTTGTTCACATTCAACCCTTCCTGGGTGGTGCATGGAGATACGTCTTCACCATTGTTAATGCTATTGGTTAGGAAATTGGCATTAGCAGTAGGCTTGAACCCTTGGCTGAGACTCCTGCGGATACTGAACTTGTCTTTACCTGATTTTTGTTTTTCGGGTTGGGGGCGTCTGGTGATATGATTGTCTTTCAGACTCGAATTAGGTGGCGCTGTAGGTACGACCGAGTATTTCCTCTCCTTGAATACCACCCCAACCTCCTTGACGTTCTTGCGATGTTCAGGCTCGACTTTGACGAACCATTCCAAGTGCTCGTCGAATTCATACATCCGGTAGTCAGTTCCGTATGGCTTCAGCTCAAGGCAGTACAACGTGTGCAATGGCACATCCAACTCTCCGATCGACGATCTGTCGAGGTTGAGGAAATATGCTAGAAGGATCCGTAACACCACTCTATGAGAAATGATCACCAAATGATCTGTAGTTCTCTCGATTTCTGTGATTAATGGCCTTAACCTGGTCAAAACATCGAGATACGACTCACCTCCCACTCCAGGATATCTGTAGGTCAACTTATTTTGAATTCTAGCTTGGAATTCCTTGGGATATTTATGTTGGATCTCCTCGTACGTCAACCCATCGAATTTTCCTCCGCCGAGTTCATTCAACATCCTCATCTCTTTGATCGAGTACAACAGGTCGTCAAAGTATTCTCCGGTTTCAACAGCTCTGATCAACATTGATGTCCAAACATAGAAGTTAGGCTCAGTAGGAATTTCTTCCACTGGGTCTTCCGGTGGAGTGCCACCATTGGAGTTTGTTTTAACAAGTGCATTGTATTTAACTTCCAATCTGTTGGAGAATGCCTCGAGTTGCTTCTTTCTGAACTCTTGTCTCTGGAAGTTCATGAACTTAGCCAAAGCCTTAGCAAACTTGCGACCTCTCTTGGTCAAAGGAGAGTTTCCACCAATCTTGCCACTCAAGTTGTCGACACTCTCACCATGTCTGGTGATCCAGATCTGTCTTTCGCAAAGGTTGAAGTTGAGAAGGAAATAGATGGTTTGAGACGTCAAGAATCCATGAACATTATAGCTGACGACTTTTTTACCGACATCGATCATTTTCACATACTGGAACCCAGGAATTTTTTCTTCTTGTTCGTCAATAGTTTCGTAAGCCTTTTCATAATTCTTCAACCGACCCACGAAATCCTTCAAGGCAAGTTCAGGGTCCATTTCTTTGTAGTCTGGACCCGATAATTTTAACCTAATATTGCTTTCAATAATGGCAGGGTCGGTACAGACGCTTTCCAAGAAGAGGACTTTCAACTCACCGTTAGATCTCTGTTGGATTCTTTTCAAGACCCGGGATCTTCTATGTTTGGTAGAGTTGGTAGCGTCAAAAATACCAACGGAGCCAGGGCCATCAAGAACATAATCCAAGAGTTGTTCCAACGTATCCATAGCCCATTTTTCTCTCAATGCAGTATAATTCTTGTTCTCCGGACTGAAGAAGTCAGCATTATGCTGAGTTGGAGATGCAGGTGACTTGGGTGGGGTGTTTGTTTCGTTGTTGGGGGTGTGAATGTCCGGGAGAGGTCTGTTTTCGGGACCGTTATTGTTTTTATCCAATCTTCTGGTGTTACCGACGTTGAACACTCTGCAGTCATGCTGCAACCAGTTCAAGTATCTGGTCAACTTGTTGGTGATGTACGACTTACCACGAGCAGGTAAGCCGACCATGACAATAACGAGTTTCGAACCGACATCGACTTGGGCAATTCTTCCGTCGGGAGAGATCTTCGAGGACGTCTGGCCCGGGATGTTCAAGGTGTAAGCCTTCTTCTTCTTGGGCTTGGTGGTGAGCATCGACTTGATTTTTTCTAGGGATGCCGTCTTCTCGAGCTGTTTCTGAAGATTTGGCGGTAATTTGAACTGCTCCTCCCGAATACCGTCTTCGGTCAACCGCGGAGGAACCTCGCTCTTGGGAGGCTCGACCTCGATTTCTGGTGCTGGCGACGCATCTTTGGTGGTGAACGGCGAAACGGAAGATGACGAGGACGCCAACTCCGCAAGGTTGAGATGAGAGATGTTTTTGGTTCGGGAAATGGCCTCGTCGTCCACCTCATCGATGGTGTTTTGGTTGGACCGCTGGCGGGGTCTTTCATTATCATTATCATTAAGTTCGTCGTCGCTGGACCTGAAATCGGGAGACGCTACGCTTGATACGATTGGCGTATCAGTCAAGGGTCTTTTATTGAACTCCGGTAAATTGGACGTGGAGTCGGTGGAGATCTGGGAGTCGATCGACTTGGTCTGGCTCATGTTTTCGCCATACGAGTAGGACGGGAGTTTTCCCAAGGCGTATTTCCGTCTGTTGGACCCGGTTCGAGTAAGCTTCGGAGTGGAGTCGTCCTCGCCGTCGGAAGACTCGGTGGACGACGTCGGGAGCGACGAGTCGTGGTTGAACGACACTTTTTTCGGGTCCGATGCTAGCTTGTCCGCTGCATAATCGAGATTTAGGCCTGAACCAAGTTTATTTGCAAGTTCGGTCTCCGATAGGTCGTGGGATGCGGGGCGGTCGTTCTTGGAGCTGGAGGACATCAAGACGCTTCCAACTAAAGAACGTTTCAAAAGAAAATAGTATATAAAAACCGTTAAATTAAGGTTAGTGCAACTGGGATATGTTGTGAAGATTTCGGCCTGCATATTTCCTCGGAGTTGGCTTTCAGATATGGCGGCAGTTTTCGAAATGCTGGCGATCATCGACTACATATGTGGCTACGGTTGCTGTCTAGCGACGTCTCCGGTTGTTCGGGGTGACTCATAATCATCGTGGGATTTTTAAATTCGGCTTCATGACTAAATCTTGGACGAACGGATTATATATGTACGGCCAAGAGGGGAATGTCACCCTGTGGATCCCGGGAATTGCTAAATGACGTTGAAGCATCACGTCGCCGTGATGTTCCCGTCGCCTACTCGCCACATCGGGCCTCGTGCCGTCGTCGGTTCGGCGTGGGCCGTGACCCTTAGCCGCCGGTCGTGTACACTCGGGTCGTAGCCGCGATGACTTCGCATGTCATTTGCATTCGGGTTTGCCGACGATGATCTGGACACCGAGGCCGTGCCGCAGCCGTCGTACGTGCTCGACGACTCGGTGCTCGATGTGGAGCCGGAATCTGAAATTTTCGCCGCAAAACCTGTCAAGTTGGTCGAGCTCTTGGCGACGCTAGTCGGTGTGAGATTGACATATTCTCAATTGCATGACAGGCCGGTGTTCAAGCGGGAATTGTTTGACATCCGCCACCAGGCCATGACCGAGGACAACGACGACACCAACAGCATGTTGCTCGACGGCCTGGACTTGAAGAAAAACCAGTACGAGGGCGGCTTCAAGATCTGGGAGTGCTCGGTAGACTTGGTCGACCAGATGATACGAGATGGACCGTGTCGCTACAAGAGGGTGGTGGAGATCGGCTGCGGTGCTGCGTTGCCGTCGTGCTACCTTTTCAGACAGAAAATTGCCGAAAACAATAGCGAACCTTTGACTTTGGTGCTTTCTGACTACAACATCGACGTTTTGCGGTTGGTCACCGTGCCCAACCTCCTCATCAACTGGCACACCGCCCGCACCAGCGAGCCAGAGCTCCATGTGACGCAGGAGGTGGTGGATGCCTTTGTTGGCGACCTTTCTGCGCTTAATATCTCGCTAGAGTTCATCAGCGGGGCGTGGGGAAGACGGTTCCTCGAGCTTGTGGGCCCTGCCAACTTGGTGCTCACGTCGGAAACCATCTACTCGCTCGACACCATGCCGGTGCTTGCGCAGATGGTGCTAACGCTAGGGTTCCAAGGGTGCAAAAGTCTCATCGGGGCCAAAAACTTCTATTTTGGAGTGGGGGGCTCGGTGGTCGAGTTTTTACGCTACCTACAAAACAATAAGCAAGGGCTTGTTGTGGACACGCACGAGATCAATAGTCAACTAAAAAGGTCTATCATTACAGTACATACATAGAAATCACCAGTTTTAAGTGGTGGGCGCACGCTGCAAAACCACCAATAGAATTATCTGTAAAATTTTATTGTGCGATTTTTCCATTGGAAGCATATAAGTAGTCAAATCGCTGACCATAACTTTAGCAGAAGGTATGTATTAAAGGTCCCATTTTCCGCAGAACGATTTCTGTATGATGTTCAATCTCTTGGTGCTACAATAATCGACATGAGCAAGTTCTTATTCCATTTTCGATGAGTCAATTTCCCAGCAAATTTTCACAGGTCAAATGTTTACTTTAGCAGCTTATGGCAACTGCAATGGCCCCTTTAGCGTTTTTCCAAGATCCTTTGAGTGGAGTGTCAAAATCGTAGCCCCTCCTTGATTTCATCCATTTCTTTGTTTATCAGGGCACCACCACTTGAATTTTTACCACATTTTTCACCTCAAAATAGCCCAAACTCCGCCTATGCCGTTCGTCTATTTGTCCCAATCACTGAGGGGAATCTCCAGCGACTTTGTATTGGTGACCCTCTAATACGCTAGTCGAGTCCCGGTGGTGGTCGTCCGTGCACCAAGTGTTGAACCAATCAAATGCAGTTCCTTAAGTCCAGATTTTTACTAACTTCAGATGTTCCGTGCAGTTCAAAGAATAGCTATCCGTCACCAATCTCAGGTCACTAAGCCCGCTCCAAGAGTGTTGTCTAACGCTTACGTTGGTAAATTAGACCAAAGATGGGAATCTTTGCCAAAGGACGACCAAAACGCTTTAATAGAAGAATTAAAGGCTAGAATGGAACTTCCATGGCAACAATTAACCGCCGAAGAGAAGAAGGCCGCTTACTATATCTCTTTTGGCGAATGGGGTCCAAGAAAACCTTTACATGGTCCAGGTGATGCCTCTAAAGTGTTTTGGGGTACCATGGGCGGTATGGCTGCTGGTGTCGCTTTATTTGCCTTGATTAGATCTTTCGCTCAAGATGGTCCAACTACATTGAACAGAGAATGGCAAGAGAAATCCGATGAATACTTGAAATCTAAGAACGCTAACCCATTCACGGGATACTCCCAAATTCAATAATTATTCATCGACGTAAAAGAAACGATATTTATATATACAATATATATACAGCATCTGAATGTATCATTTGTAAACTTTCTAAAGTCGATAGCAATTAATAGTAGTCTGATTGGTAACAGTCAAGGTTCTCAAAATGTATTACCTACTACGAATGTATTAGACTACGATTGAAGAATTGATGGTTGTTGACAAAAGCTAAGGAAGACCTCTTCTGTCTCCGTTAGTACCAGCCTTTGTTTTGACATTCAAACTAAACTCACTAAAAATATTTTATCATCATCTATCGTTTCATTACTATAAAATTGACAAATTTTACAACATTACTATACTTATAAATTAGTCAGTGGGTCCAAATTCGCCCTCAAAAATCGTAGCACCCGCTTTACGGATGTTTTCAACCATGACACATTCCTTCATCTCTAGTATTTTTGTTGCCATTGGTCTATCAAATGGAGATGGCTGCAACATTCTGTTCACCAATTTATCCAAGTTGTCAGAATCGCTGACCAAAAAATCTGGAGCATTATGAGGAATTAAATCCTTGAGATGTCCACTATCTATAGGCATGTCCAAGGTTGTAGGATTTCTGTGAGCAAGCGGTTGGTTGTGAGAAAGTGAAGAATTCGACGAGTAATTTGTCGAGTTATATGATGTCAAAGACGAGAAATTTCTATTGTGCAAGAAATCACTGATATTGTCACTTGATAACTTACCAGCATCTGATAAATCTCCACTTCTTAACTTCCTCCAGGGAGTTCCATTTTCTGGTAGAATAATGTTTGCCGCAATCTCAAGGATAATCAAACCCACAGAGAATATATCAGCAAACGGGGTATAAATCTTATCATTAATCAATTCCGGGGCAATGTAGTTTCTGTCACCTTCCAAATCAAAATCCTTTTCAAGAATGGGTAGTTTAGTTGCTAATCCAAAATCGCCTATTTTCAAGGACCCTTCGAATGTTACAAAAATATTGGCTGGCTTTAGATCAAGATGCAAGTAATTTTTCAGATGTATGAACCGCAAGCCACTTAGTATCTCAATCAAGATTTTCCAGATCCTAAACTCATCAATTTTGTAGTTTTTATTTTCTTCAAGGAAATCAAACAAAGTACCACCCTCGCAGAGTTCAGTCATGATGTAATAGTACTTGTTGAATTCCCATGCTTCAATAAAGTAAACCAAATATTCCTTTCCCTCTTCTTGTTCTTTTAAGTTTAATGATTCGTTGTCTTTGACTGACGTAAGGACACGTAAAGCATCGATCTCACGAAGCATAGTTTTGGTTTCTAATTTACCTATAATAGGCTTCTTAGACCTTTTGATTGCAAACTTCTGGTTATCAAACAAACATTCGAATGCCATAGAGAATTCACCTTTGCTCAAGTATTTGATGTTTTTAACACCAAACTTTTTGTTCAAATGATCATCTGTCACCAACTCTTGACCATCGGCCACAACAGGATTATGTGTCTTCAATGGCTGGTTGATACTTGAGTTAGATTTGAACTTTTTCACTGGATGAATTGGGGTTGATGGCTCACTAAGTTTGTTGAGTTTGAAGTCCATATTTTGCTTTGGATTTATTTGAAGAGTGCCACCTTGGAGCTTTTTGAACTTCTTTTGAAATGACATAGGACTGAAGTTTGCCGGCGTGGAGTTCGACTTTTTCACTGATTTCGTGGGCGTTTCCAAGATATCATCTCTTTCATCTTCCAACATTTTATTGAAATCTGCTTCAGCGTCTTCAGACCGATGTGAATCATTAGGATTGCTGATTGTAGAATGGTTGATATTGAAGAAACTTATGGTTGAGTCGTTAGAATTGGTGGTAACATTATGTGAATGATTTCTGCCAATTTCTATTGATGCTGCCAGGTTATTAGCACTTTCGTTATCATAAAACTTTGACTTATTCTTTGACGTGGAGTTGCCGTTGAATAACATTATAGGATGCCGTTTGATAGGGGTCTCGGGTGGTAATTTACTCTTGGTTGTATTCAAAGAATTCTTTTTCACCAATCCAGTTGATTTAAATGCTGTTTGAAGAGGTTTCACAAATTGGTAAGAGCTCTTCCTCACTTCGTCATTCTCCTTGTCATTGAAGTCATATTTCATGGATCTTTTGTCGTCTGAAAGATTATGATCATTTGATAATGGATCATGATAGATTTGAAATTGGTTGAAGTTTGTACTCAAATTAGAAGAAGACGAGAGTTTTCTTCCTTTTGAGGGGCTATCATCAGCCAAATCCATCACGACGTCTTCCACATTATAGTATTCAAAGTTGATTGGAGAAGAACCAGCCAATTTTGGAGACTTTACTGTCCTCCTAACTTTAGTAGTTGATGGAGACTTCAACCTCACAGGAGACAATTTTTTTATGTTGAAAAACTGGCTGACAGAAAGCATAGATGACTCTTTAGAAGATGCAGGGTGTTGTGGAGTACTAGATATACGTTCCTTTGCCAGAGTTGGTTTTATACCCAACTTTGAAGGAGAATAGAGATGCAGTTGAGAGCTTTTAATTTTCAATGACACCGGAGATGGAGACTTCGAAATCAATTGGTGAGGCCGCTTGAACTTGTTTCCCAGCAGCCGCGTGTTGAACGGGGTGGAGATTTTATGCAAAGGACTAGAATTTTCAATTGGAGTTGGTTCTCGGGAAGCTCTTAAAATGGTCGAGTCAATTTCATTCAAGTCACTGATGGAATCGATATCGCTGACCTTGATTTTATTGATATTGGAGTCGATCGACAAGTTGAGGTACTTGGAAGATCTTTTTATTGAAGATTGCAGCGATCGGGTATGAGACAATGGGTGTATTGTTTGGGTAGATTCGTCTTCGTCATCCAAATCGATGTTGGAGGTGGACAGCTTGACCTTGATAATTCTAAACGAGGATGAGTCATCATCTTCATCGAGATAATCATCGATGGTATCATTACAGACATCTCGAACGTTAAAAGGAGGCGATTTGTTTATCTTTCTGGAACGCTTTTCGGTCAATGCAGAGTCGTCGTCAAGGATCAAGGAGTTGAACGACCTCGAGAAGTGGTTGTTGGTGAAGAAGTCCAAATTTTCGTCGTTATCGTTGGGTTTTCGTTTAAATAATGATTTCTTGGGTGTTGAGGTTTCCTTCTTGCCATTGCCAGACCCGCTGGGATGGCTGGCGCTGGGAGTCTTGAAGGACTCGGAGGTAGCACCCGCTGTCAAAGGCGGGCGCAGATACATTATGGATGGTTTGAAGAAAAGCAATAACTAGATGAAATTTGGGTGGTGCTATGAGCCAAAAATAACAAACCAAAGTAAACAAGTCGCGTATCTGGGGCACGACCAAAACAAACCCTACGCGGAGTGTGGTTACCGAGAGTCTCAGTCACCTGACGCAGCATCTCACCTGACACAGATCACATGTTACTGCGCCGCCTTACGCCGAGACCGGACCACCACGTGAGGACGGAGTTATCGAATTTACAAAATAGGGGCCGGTATCTCCAGAATGGGGCTACGTTCTGGAAACGGAGTTTCTTGGATCAAACTTGTTACATGAAGCTCAAATGTTTGAGCCGTAGATAAAGCTTTTTTTAATATGATTGGTACCACTGATTTGTAATTGGTCATGGCAAATTCGGGTAGTGAACAGTAACGTGCGCTATTATTAATTAAAAAGCGCTGATTGGCCAGAGTGCGCAGCTAATTTATCAGTTTCATCTTATTAGTCGTAATTGCTACCTTTTCGGCTCTCAGACAATCAAAATTCTCGGAAACTTGGACTGGCCACTCCTTCGTTTTTTCTTTTTTCAAAGTTATCTACCGACTATCGCCATTCGAACTAACAATTTTCTGGTTCATCTTACTTTGATTTTACTCATTTTGTTCCTTCCTCTCGGTAATTTATATTAGGATACGTGTGTTTCGAGTGTTGGCCTACAATTGTTCTAAGCACCTGTCAAGTTAACCATGGAAGAAGCAACTTCATCACATTCCCAAGAGGAACCTCGATCATCAAAGCCCGAAGTCATGTCGCTGCCCGAGACCCACGCCTTGTTGTTGCCCAAACGGCGCCCCAGCGATGAGACGCCCGGCAAGCTCTCCGAAATCTCGTTTAACGAAGCCACCAAGATTAAGCCTGGTCAGCTGTGCACCAACTGTGGCACCACCAAGACGCCGTTGTGGAGAAGGGCTCCCGACGGCTCGCTCATCTGTAATGCATGCGGCCTCTATTACCGGTCCAACAATTCCCACCGGCCTGTCAACTTGAAAAGACTGCCCAATGTCATAACCGTTGAAAAAGGCGAGGTGGGGTCTTGTGCGGGAGACGGCCGATGCAACGGAACAGGTGGTTCCGACGCTTGCAAAGGATGTCCGGCCTATAATAACCGGATAGTTCTTCAAAATAAGGGCAAGGAACCCACCAATCATTTCGAGGTAAAAGAAGAGAAGGACGAATCTCTTGCTATTGCATGCTTCAACTGTAGCACCACCATCACTCCGTTATGGAGAAGAGACGACGCAGGAAACACCATCTGTAATGCCTGTGGTCTCTACTATAAATTGCATGGCTCTCACCGCCCTATAAAAATGAAGAAGGCCACCATCAAAAGAAGAAAGCGGAATGTCACCAGCGAGGCGTCGCCCTCGGCGGAAGAAGAGTCGGTTAAGCCAGAGCCCCGGAGCCCGCCCGAGATCCAGGCGCCTGCTGTGCAGCCACCTCCGGCCGAAAATGCATCCCACCAAAACGCTCCAGTTTTGGCACCAACGCCCCAAATCTCTCGATATCCATTCCCCGGATTGGCAGCCCATCATTTCACCCCTTACAATGGATCAGGACCCATACCGAACGGGCCGGGGCCCTTTCCCGGGCCCCCTCCCCCAAACGTGTACTACAATCAGTTCTACAAGTCCAACCCGCCTATTCAATTGCCGCTGCTTCAACTCCACCCGCAACAGGCTTCTTACGCTCAAATCAAGTTGCCGGAGTTGAACGTACCGCAGCAATCGCACTCCACGCCTCCGGTTTTACGTTCCCCCATTCGCCAGACAGAGTCTACGAGCCAAACCAAACGAAAAGCGTCTTCTACCTCGCCCATCATCAAGCAAGAGTTCACGCCCCCTAGAGACGCCGGCAAAAGTCCGCTCCACGTCGACTTCGCCGGTCCCTTCAGAAAGTATAACCAGATCTCTATCGGCGGCTTACTTAACGAGTCTACTTAGGCTACCTTGTATATGTTATAGCATCGCGCAATAAATTCCATGAACCTACTCTTCTGGTTGTGTATGTTAGGCTGGGCGGCGGCCAGCTTCGACCCCACCACCCGCGACGTTCGGGTGTCTTTGTTGATGAGAAATGTGGTGGTGGACGCTGGCGGACGGCCCACGCATCTCGAGTACGCCGATTTCACCAAGCGGTTCAGAAAAGATATCCCAAAATTGGGTTACATCGTTGGCGTGGACCAGCACCAGTTGGAGCGCCTTGACCACCCGCCAGCGGCCTTGGAGGTTCCCGAGGTGGTTGACAAGTTTTCGCTTGGGGCCATTTTTGCATACTATTCCAACGTCAAACTGAAGCTCGCGGCCCATTGGGACACCGTTCAAGCCAGTTTGCTGCGCCACGACACGTTCTCTGTGTACTTGATGGAGAATCTGGCCGAGTCTCTTTTGCTAGTGGTGTCGTCGCAGCTTCCTGGCGAGACCTACGAAGTAATCGAATGGTTCAACAGCCACGTCGGCAGCAACCAGGGCAAGGCCAAGTGGTGCGGCACATATGACCCCTGGAACAAGATCCGGGTGGTTCGGCTCGGGGAGGACCCTTGGTTTAAATGCTAGCTGCAAGTTCAGAAGTTCTAAGAGTTGGTCCAGCTAAACTTATTAAAAGTTGATTCCGCTTCAGTAAGTTGATTCAGCCCAGCTAAGGCCGATACAGCTGAACGCACCGAGTCAAGTCACAGCTGAAGTCACAGCTGTGCCAATGTCGTTGAACGGTGACAGCGAACGACCCCAGGGTTCGTCACAGCAATAGTGCACTGGTCTCGTGACATGATGAGATTAGAGAAATCCATCTGATAACACAACATGAGTGAAGTCGACACCTCTTTGAGCAGAAAGGCCAAGGACATTGCCGCCGGGTTCGTGGGAGGCGCCACCCAGGTTTTGATCGGGCAGCCGGCCGATTTGGTCAAGATTCGGCTCCAAACCAACTCGCAAACCAACAGCTCGATCGAGATAATCAAGCAAGTGGTGAAAAACGAGGGGTTATTGGCGTTCTACAAGGGTACCTTGGCCCCGTTGTTTGGCGTGGGTGTGTGTGTGTCGCTCCAGTTCTACGGGTTCCACGAGACCAAGCGGTTTGTTCTTTCCCAGACCAACCAGACCCAATTGAACTTGTGGCCGCAGACGTACATCTGCGGAGCGGCCGCGGGCATCGTCAACACCCCGATCACGTCGCCGGTCGAGCAATTGAGGATCTTGTCGCAGTCCAACGTGTCCAACAAGCAGACCACCTTGCTCGAGACGGTGAAAAAAATCCACGCCGAGGCTGGGCTCTCCAGGGGCATCATGCGGGGCTTTGGCATCACCTTGTTGAGAGAGACGCAGGCCTACGGCGTGTGGTTCTTGTCGTACGAGACGCTCATCCAGAACATCATCTCGAGGTACCACTACAAGTCGAGAGATGACATCAAAACCTGGCAGCTCTTGGGCAGCGGGGCGCTTGCCGGCAACATGTTGTGGCTCTCGTCGTACCCGCTCGACGTGATCAAGCTGAACGTGCAGAGCGACAAGTTCGGGGCCCAGAGCCAGTTTGGCGGGTCGGCCGTGAAAGCGGCCCGAATTATATATAGAGCTGGCGGCGCCGGGGCTTTCTGGCGAGGCATCGGGCCGTGCTTGGTGCGGGCCACCCCCTGCAGCGCCGGGACGTTTGCCAGTGTAGAGTTGGCCTTGAGAGTCATGGGCTAGAGAATATACAGCGCCTGCACATAGAACGCCAAATCGTGTCCCGACCACCGCCAGTAGCCAATCATAAAAATCATTTTTCTCGTTACCTCACCAATGATCAGTGCTATTCGGACTCAAACAAGACTCTTGTCCAGCGCCACGAGACTCCTCAAGCCCGCTGCCGTGGCCACCGAGTACCTCACGACCGGCGGTTCTACCCAGGCGGCATGGCCCAAGGGATTTAGAGTCCCTCAACCCAAGACTTGGGAAGAGTCTAGTGAAAGCGCATTGGCCAAAGCAACGAAATTCTTTTTCATGAACGAAATTGCCAGAGGTATGTACATCTGTATGGAGATGTACTTCCGTCCCCCCTACACCATCTACTATCCCTTTGAAAAGGGCCCAATTTCCCCCAGATTTAGAGGTGAACATGCCTTGAGACGGTACCCAAGCGGAGAAGAGAGATGTATTGCATGTAAATTATGTGAGGCCATTTGCCCAGCACAGGCCATCACCATCGAGGCCGAGGAAAGATTGGACGGGTCCAGAAGAACTTACAAATATGACATTGATATGACCAAGTGTATTTACTGTGGGTACTGTCAAGAGTCGTGTCCGGTGGATGCGATTGTAGAGAGTCCAAATGTTGAATATTCTACCGAAACAAGAGAAGAGTTGTTGTACAACAAGGAAAAGTTGTTGGAGAACGGAGACAAATGGGAGCAGGAATTACAATATTGTATTGACGCTGACGCTCCTTACAGATAACGCATATTTATAACGTATATAATAGATTGTAAGTTTAGTACTGCAGATTACCGTCGCACATTGAAATTATTGTAAATTTATTGTTGAAACTTATCGATCCTCCCACTGAAGTTGTTGTTACTTGTACCGAACTTTGTGGCATTCCATCCCCCTTATATCATCCATGTCGAATCCGTTCATTTTCCTGACTCCCGACCCAGGAATTTACCCAGACTCTTCTCGAATTATGTCTCCTGGCAAATTATCTTTACACTCCCGTTCGACGGATTACCCAAACCCCGATCCCTCGGGCGGCTCCCCGAAATTCGGCGTCATCAACTACTCCCCTAAGCATTCCCGCAAACCCAGCAGTTTGACCTCCAACAGGAACATCTCCATGAAAAGTCTCCTGCTCGATCTTAATAATGATAATGGACTTTTGTATCTGCTGAACTCGTCGGGCTCGTCGTTCGACTTCAAGCAGAAGCGCAAGCTTAACGTGGCCATTCCGGAATCGGGGCAGGCCAAACCTCGACCTCAGACCATCCAACTCGATGCTTTAAAAACCCCTAATGTCACAAAAACCCCGGTAATCCCCCCGCCAATACCGATGGGGCCCTTGAAATCCGCCTCGTCCATCGAGCTCACTTCGGAAAATTTCAAATTCCCTAGCTTTGACGAACATTCTCATGATAACGACTCCCAAAATTTCCACAGTCCCTTGGAAAAAACCGACGCCTCCCTCGTCGGCCATTTCAACAGCATGTCCTTAAAGGACAAGAAACGTGTGCCGGAAGAACTACAAGAACTAAGCCAGCTTGACGCTTATCCTAATGGACCTGCCAACGTTTTGAATGGGTCTATATATCTCTATTCGGAACCCAGCGTGCAAGACATAAATCAATACGATCTAATCATCAATGTGGCCAAGGAATGCAAGGATTTGACGGTGGATTTTACTCCCGACACCGGCAAAAAATATGTCTACATTCCCTGGTTACATACGTCTCCGATTCTGAAGGAACTCCCATCCTTAGTGAAGCTAATACAGGAGTTTGATGACAGCGATCGATTGGGGCCCAAACGTAAGATCTTGATCCACTGTCATTGTGGGGTTAGTCGATCTGCGTGTGTGATAGTGGCTTATTTTATGTTGAAATTCCAAATTAACGTCAACGAGGCCTACGAGTTACTCAAATCCGGCACAGCCAACACCAAGGACAAAATCAATCAAGAAATCAACCATAGAGGATATGATATCGAGGCGTGCAAGCGAGTATGCCCTAATATGAGTTTGATTTTTGAACTTATGGACTTTAATGATTATTTAAAGTCAGTCAATTATGTATTATAATGTATATAGTGGTAATTTATGGGAGATAGTCAACCAGCCATCGGCATTGTTTAACAAAACTATGTTTAGGGAGCGCGCAAAAAAAGCCGAAAACGGAAGTCTAGTCGCATCAATATCTCGTCCAAACTAACAGACAGGAATTAATAGGGTTCACTATCTGTTGTTCAAAATCGATACCATCAATAAACCTCAAGCCGGTATAAAGTTTGCTCCCAGGGTCAAGTCATATCCGAATTTATCACCATAAGTTTTCATTTCAGTTATTGGGTCCCCGTTGTTTTACGAACCACTCCGGTGAACTTCACCCATAATAATGAGCCACAACTCCACTCCCCATCTACATAAAGATGAGCTGAAGCCTATAGACAGCTCCTCGAGCATCACCGACTCACAGGCCACCAACGCCAGACAATTATTGAACGCCTATGTTTACGATTTTTTGATCAAAAGTCGGCTCCCTCAAACCGCTCGGATCTTCGTCAATGAAGCCGAAGTCCCGATTCAAGACTCATCGTCGGCCAAGAACTCGCCGCAGCTCAACGCGCCGTCGCCGTCGCTCCACCAGTTCCAGCGTGAGAACAATTTGCCCCTGACAAAGGTGGCCATGGATGCTCCGCAGGGTTTTCTATTTGAATGGTGGCAGGTGTTTTGGGATGTGTTCCGAGCCAAAAATAATAAGTCCACCAACCCGCTAGCCTTGCAATACCACCAGCTTCAGATGATGAAGCAAAGACAACAACAGGATATGCAGGGGCTCAACCCTAATGGTTTCCAACCCCCCATGCAAAACGACCAACAACAGCAAAGAATGATGATGCAATTAATGATGAAACAACAGGAGCATATGCCCATGCAGCCGCAGATGTTCCAGCCCCAAAATATGGGCCAAAACCCCGTGGTCGGTAATAGAATACAGCAACATGCCCAAAGTCAAATGAACAATTTGCGTCAGGCGGCCGTGGCGGCCCAGCATGACACCGGGTCTCCCAACGCCAATCAGAACCGCATGAATCAGATGGCTCCACAAGGTCAGAATCCTCAGGCTCCAATGGGCGTGCCCTTCCAGCCTATGAATGGCCAATTTCAGGGTCAACCTGGTCCTTCGGTTATGCGCATGAACAGTGTGTCCAATGGTGCCAAGCCGGAGATGACCAATGGAAGACAGCCTGCCAACCGTAATATCAACGCTCTTCAGGATTATCAAATGCAATTGATGCTTCTTGAAAAACAAAACAAAAAGCGGTTGGATATAGCCAGAAACAGCGGGTCGGCTGACCCCAACTCCATGGTTGCCCTCGCTTCGGGCATGCTCCCCCCTCAACAGCAGCAACAGCAGCTTCCACCACAACAGCAATTGCACCCCGGTCAACAGCCTATAATGGGCGGTATGCCCCAGCAAATGCCACCCGGTCATCCTAATAAGGTCTCTCCTGCAACGACAGGCCCTTCGCCCATCATCGGTAATAAACCATCGCCGGGAACGAAGAAAAAGAAAGACCCCCCAGCAAAGCGTGGTAGAAAACCTAGCGCCAACTCACAGAACAACCAGAATACCATCACCACCCCCAATGGCGCACCAACACCCTCACATCTCAAGAAAGAGTTCTCCACGCCGCTTACGCCTACTTCGGAAACTCCAAACGACACTCAAAAGCGTAAAAGAAAGAACCCTAACGATTCACCCAAGAAATCGGCAAAAGCTGCAAAGAAGGACACGGCTACGATCAAAGAGGAGAAATTCGATAAAAAGGACGACGAACCTCTCAACTCTATGGCTCCTCCTTCAGCTATGTCGGCAAATTTCAACGATCAGATGAAACCAAACGATCAAATGATCCCAGAAATTTTGGATAACAACCCTCATAATGACAACCAATTCTTCGACAGCGGGCCTATTGGTAATGGCTTAGATGACATAGACTTCGATTTCAACCAGTTTCTTGACGGGTATGTCAACGATGGCATGAACACGTTCAACTGGGGAGGAGTCGATGCAATCGAGGGGGGTGAATCTTAAGACCTTTTTGTCTATTTACGATATTTGTATTATTATAGTGTAAAGCTAGTACCATCTTCTATTCCAAACTCCAAGTAGAACAACCACTAAAATTGTCACCAACAATCCCGACGAATATGGCGTCGACGGAAATGTGAGCCAGCAGTATTCATGAGCAAACCATATTCCTACGCACACAACCAAGTTCCACCCGGTGTAGTACAAGAGGAAAGGCAATTGCCAACAATACCAACTAAGGAACTGGTAATGAAGCGACCTGGAAAACAATACTCCGATCAAATTGGAAGTACTTAATGTCAATAAAATAAGCTTGGGACCAGTTTCATGAGACAAAAACAAGTTACCCTTGTCAGCGGTTGAGGCAAATGGTTTGAAAAGCCCATCTTTGACCAATTGTGGTAAAGATTTCTTGGTGACTGATGGGGAAATGTACTTCGTAAATATGAAGAGTAAAAGTACGGAAATGTGGCCTACCAACAACCCATTTGTGAAGGATGGAGAAGTAAAAACGTCCTCAGGTACGAACCGCCAGTTGACAGTCCATTTGTATAAAAATTGCCGGCTGAAGTTGAAAGCTTGGTTGATGTAAGTCCATCTCAAATACTGGGCCTCTTCATCGTTGTACAAGGGCAACAAGTATTTCCAGCCAACAATAACCTGAACCACAGGAATCACCAACAAGACGATCAATGACTTGAATAGGTTTTCACCGTTCAAAAAGTAAATAATGATAATAAATGCTGGCAAATACAACAAGGCATTCATCTTTACAGAGATCGCAAGTGAGTACAAGTCAGCGGCGATAAGAGTCAAAAGGAACGAGATTGTTGGTCCTAGACTCGAGTAGAAGTACAGCGATTGTTGTAAGATCAAAGTCACTCCAACCATGGCGCCAGTGGTGAAGCAGTCATTGAATAATCTCAACACATAAATCGACACCAATCTTTTGCTTGCCAACAAAAAAACAAACGGCCACAGGGGAACACCTTCGACCATCGAGTAACAAAGCATCACTCCGATGTTGGTGAATGTAAACAAGTAGCTAAACAAAGTCTGTGCAGCCTTGATATCCTCACCATCTTGAGTGAGCCATGCGACCCATTGATATACTGATATGAAACCCGCAGGATACACTGCCGGCCCAGTGTCACCTGTGATCAAGCTGTAGTCCAAGGCGCCATCATTGGCCGCCTCGATCTGTTGCATGTAAGTCTTGAAGTCGATTTCTGTGTATGGAACTTTGGCGATCACGATCTTGGTTAAAACAGAACATAAGAATATTATAATTGGACCGACAATTCTCTTGTAAAAGGGATTATAGATCAAAGCAGACACGCCATCTTTGATATCGTTCAAAACGTTTCTGAGAGTGAACTCCGGAAGTTCTTTGGGCTTCTCTGGTGATTCTTCAGTGGACATGAATTTTCCATCGCGATAATAGTAGGTATATTCTATAAATGCTAAATAGTGAGTTTGCTGCTCTTGCTTTTTGTTCTCAATGCGTCACGTCTCCGTCTCTTGCACTCACGTGTGACCTCGCCTCTCATTTTCCAGAACCAAGCTTCGTATGGCGACTCGTCTCGGTCATTTTGTTGAGGTTGGTCTTCACCAGGAAGTTTAACTTTATCATTCAGGTATCCCATCTTGCTCAATTGGGTCTGGGTTTGCAAGAACGGCGACTCCTCATGAAGCCAGAAGAGTCCAAAGTTAGTGTTTTCTATGGGCGTGTCATCTTCTGTAATTGTAGGGACGATTTTCTCAGATTCAAGTGTCTTGGATTCGTCGATATCATCGTCATCGGCTACTAAAGAGAAGCCTTCAGGCTTTTGAGGGTTGAACAACTGTCTTAATGTGTCGGTATTGTTGGTCTCAACAGGCGCCGATTGTCCAAAAGTTGGCATGAACTCTTCTTCTATTTCAGAATCTTCATTTGCGTTGGATTTATTGCCAACATCCTCCTCTTCCTCTTCTTGTTCTTCGTCGTCGGATTCTTCATCCTTCTCTTCTTCTTCTTCTTCTTCCTCTTCTTCTTGTTCTTCCTTCTCTTCTTTTTCGCTTTCATCTTCCTTTTCACCATCTTCATCTTTCTGGGGCAACTGTTCGTTGTCTTCGTCTTGATGTTCGTCATCCCAGTGATTCTTCATTTTCTCCGTGCTGAAATTCAAGACGTCAAAGTCCAACTCATTTCCTTCGTCACTTTCGCTGTAGTAGACTTCTTCTGCCGGTTTTTCGGCAGTTTCTTTGTAAGTTTCGATCAAGTCAGGATTATAGTTGGTTGCATCAAATAATGCAGTGCCTTGGCGGTCGGTTTCCATTTCGTAGTCGTATCTCACGGCACGCTTTCTGCCCTTCGAGTCGACCACAACCTCTTCCTCATTATCGACCTCGAGTTCAACCGGCTTGTCGAAATCGTAACTAGCGAACATCGAAGATAACACAGCCAAAGATTTTGTCTTGTCCTCTTGCTCCTCTTCATCAGCATCCTCGTTAACAACCTGCTTGCCGTAGTTCTGGGCGTCTTCGCCAGATAATGCACATTTGGTTGGGTCCTTTATTACCGCATGTTTCGTCTGGACCTTTTCAATAACATGGTCGTCGCCACTCTTCCAGGCTCCGTTGGAGTACTTCCAAGTCAAGTCGCTTACGGTCTTGTTCTTCTCTATTCCCCAAAGCTTAGTTTTATAGAACTTGAATTTTTTTAGTTCTCCATTGACGAGGACTCGGAGAGTTTGCTGTTTAATGTTTGTAGCAGTACGAGGGGTCTTTCTTATTCTGCCCCGGACGACTTCACCGCCGCCACTTGTCATCGCATGGCGCTGGTTGTAAAATTTGGATGCGTTGGTTAAGGCGCCGTAGGACTTTGAACCTACTAAAGTACTGGATGGAGGTACATTTTTCGTATTGCCCGAAAGATCGTTGAACGTGTGCGGAGATACGCTGTAGCCCGTGGACACATGCATGACGGTTGACTCCGAAGTGAAAGGGTTAATATGGTGGTTCACCTTATACTCAGTGATTCTCTTTGATCTTTCCAATTGGACCCGATCATTATTTTGTTCTTCAGCAGACTCGGGCTGCCACTGGTACGGCTGCTTGGCTACACTGACAAAGAGCTTCATGCCCATAAAGACGACGTTGTGGAGACTTTTCTTTAATTGTTGAAAGTTTTTCAACGAGATATTCATGGTGACGAACCCGAAAAAGTGGCTCTGAACCGGTTTCGTATGGAGTTTCAATGGGACAACCACATCACCGAACTTCTCGAGACGGGACGATAAGGTGGCCGGGGACTCGGCCAATTTGGGCGAGATGTTCCCTATGTAGATTCGTAATTCCTGAGAGTCCATGAGATGAGATGGATGCAAAATCGCGAAGTTGGCCTAAGCGGTGAAAACCGCCAGGACAAGCGAACCATGAGTTCAGTGATGAGTGGACGGGCCTACAGTAGAAGCCAGCTACAGCTAGGCTACTGGTGTAATTAATTTTTTTTTTAAAAAGGGCTTTTCAAAAAGGACATACATCTTACGCTAGCACCACGAAGAGGCGCTAATTAGGCTACAATAGGCTACAGTCGGCAGATGGGATCCACCAGTCCGCAATAAACAAACAGTTCCACATGCAAAGAAACATCTTCATATGCAAATTTCGCGGTCTAGATGGAAGACCAAATTGGCCAGGCATGGGACAGAGCGAGGGAGTACTTCGAGACGCAAACTGAGGGGAGCATAGTGAGCCTCCCACCGAAGTTGAAGCAGTTGCTCGAAAACTCGTCAGAGCAAGCGGAAATAGAAGACGAGCTCAAGCAGCTCTTGATGGAGTGGTTCTGGAATGGATACTACAAAGGCGTCGACGATGGTAAATAAAATTAGGTATAAACTCTAAGTAGAAGCCCACAAATCTCTCAAGCCCATGATGGAAGTAATAGTACCGGCCAAACCCACATCACCTTCAGTGAAGTGTAAGTAGTCCAACGAGTTCAATGCAATGAAAGAATCTAACAAGTCCCAAATCAACTTTCTCTTAGCCTTGTAGATCTTAGCCTTGATGGCAGCAACATCGACCTTCTCGTCGGTGGCGGACTCGGCGCTCTTCAACTTGTTGGAGTTGATGGTGTAGGTTCTCAAGTCATTGACGACTCCAGCAATCAAGCCGATAAGCCAGAATCTGGAAGCCCAGGTGGAGCCGGTGGGGAATCTCTTCTTGTCGACAGCCCCGAGCAACTTCAAGAAGATGAAGGCGTCGATGGTCAAGTAACCGGCGTAGCCCAAGTTTCTGATCACCAAAGACTTTTGCAAGATAGGGTCCATCAATTTGTTGTCGTAGGTCTTTGCAGCCGTCTCCAAGTGGTGCAAGGGCTTCAAGAACCGCATACCCTTTCTCAAGAAGGTGACCTGGGACTTGATCTCTTTGAAAGTGTTGACCAATTCAATGGGGAAGCCGGTTCTATGCAAGTAGAACGTCAAGAATCTCGATAAGTAGGCAACCAATCTGAAACATTTCTCTCTCTTGGGGGTGGTGTCCAAGAATCTCAACACCTTGTCATAAGTTGGATGATAAATAATGCTGTCAGCAACCATATTGTAGAAAAAAACTGGTGTAAATTTATTGGCCCAATCCAAACAGTTAAATAAATCCTAAACCTTGGGGAAATCCTCTAATCCGAGGTTGTGGTAAAATCCGTTTTCCTGCAGAAAACCCGCGCTTCGCAATCGAAATCAAAACAACATGGATGCAAATAAAGAGAATATCGACCCGGACAGGGCCCGCAGCATTCTCAAGCACGACGACCGCACCATGCCGCTCATGAGCTCGTCGCGGCTCGACAATTCGGTGCGTTTGGCCAAAAGAAGAGTGTCTTTTGCGCCCGAAGTCACTCTCCACAAGATCGACTTCGTGCCCCAGTACCTGTCACGGCGCGAGACCATCGGCGCCATCCCGCAGCCGGAGCCCTTCGACGGCGGCCGTGAGATTTTGCCGGACAGCTCCGACGAGGAGCCGGAAAATGAGATGGAATTGACCGACCAGATAAAGACGTCCATCGTCGAGCCCGCGGCCGAGCAGGAGCTGCAGGAGCTACAACAGGAGCACGAGCAGGAGATGGAGCTCACGGAGTCGCTCCCGCGGATCCCCGTGGATGCCATCTACAACGACCAGTTCAGCGATATCCGCGTCGAGACCATCGAGGAAGAGATGGAGCTCACGCAGTCGTTGCCGCGCATCAACATCCACAGCATTCTCGAGGGCCCATTCGAGTCGGCGTTGGTGCCGTCGGCCACGCAGGTCTCGCAGACTATCGAGGAGATCATGGACTTCACCCAGTCGTTTTCCACCATCAAGCCGCCCTCGCCCACCTTGAGCCACATCCCCGTGCTCCTGCCGGTGGTCGACGAGGTCGAGATGGAGCTCACCCAGAGCATCGCCAACATCAGGATGCAGTCGCCTCGAAGGCCCGCACGCTCGTCTATTGGGTCCGAATCGCTGGTGCGGCAGTCATTAGCCTCAGAATCGCTGGTGCGGTCAGCAGCGTCGGAAGGGCTGGTGGAGCCGCAGTTCCCCGAGGCCGAGCTCCCCATCCCCGACCTCGAGACCGACTCGCGCAAGCGTTCTGGCGATTTCGACTCTCCAGTAGCGAAATCGCCCAAGATCGCTGAAGCCCCCACCATACCCTTGGCCGATACCACCAACGACTCATTTGAGGACGACGGCACCCACACGTCGGTGTCACTCTCGGACTTCTTGAAAGATCTCGGAATACGGTTCTACGACGACTTGGAAATCGATAGCTCCCAGTTCCAACGCTTCAGTATTTCTGGTCCCTTGGACTCCACTTTCGAGCTTCTGGACTACATCAAGGCCACCAACAAGTTGCCTTTGTGGTCTTTGTTCAACTTCAGTAACACCGAACTCACGAAAAATATCATAGACGGTAAGAAGTTGTATCAGCAACTCAACGACACCATTTTGGCTAACAACCCCAAACTCTTCAAGGAATACTACGCGGCATCGTTCAACGACCAGTTGACGGTGAAGAGCGAGTTCTTGCTCATCAAGGAGTTCAGTAGACTCCAGGCCAGAAAGGTGTGGTACAACTGGCGGTCCCAGCTCGTAGAGAATTTGATCGTCCAATTGGAAGACAAGCTCGACAGCATAAAGTCGGATACCGCCACGTTGGAAGAAAGCTCCAAGGAAGTCGAGTTGATACTTCAAGAGAGCGTTGCCAGAGCCGAAGAGTTGAAGCTGAAATTGGCCCGAATCAAGCAAATGAAGCAATTATTGACGGACCGCAGTCCTGAAGATATCGCCGCCTTCAGAAGTGAGTTGAAGACATTCAAATCCAGAAGCGAGCAATTTGCAGACGATATCCGTTCCAAGAAGCAGCAGTTGGAGGAAATAAATACCAAGATTGCTTCAAATGGACAAAAACTCGAAGAGATCAAGCAAGTCATCAGAGAAAAGGAGAGGTTTTTGGACGAAAATAAGAGCTATGAGGCTAGTGAAATCAATTACATGAGCTTGAAATTCAGATTATTATCGAAATTGAATAATTTGGAGTTTCAAAAGTTGGACCAAAAGTCCATCAGTTTCCTCTTCGATAAGTGTATCGTTTTGGACTTTTTCTACGAGACCGGGAAGTTCACCCTCACTGCCAGCGACAAGCATTCCTTCCGGAACGAGTGGATTCTCAAGTTTGTCGTTGACCAGTCGGACATTACTGGCAAAGACCTTTCCACCAGTTTCGGTCTTTTCAAGCAGAAATATCAATCGTTGAAACAACTTGATCGCGAACTCTTTGCGGTGTCGATGAGGTGTCCTGTGGATGGCCCAGCCCAAGGGTCGGGCTTGAAGTTTGGCGTCAAGTACTACGATGTGACTAGCGGCCAAAAGATTCAGTTCGAGTTCACTGCCCAAAATGATCCGCTAAAATTCGACGTCAGTGCGAAATCTCTAAATAACAAGCAGCCCGCACTCTCGGAGCTGTCTGTTCTCCTGAGCCTCAAGTCAGCATGCCGGTCGGCCCCTCACTTGCGCTCAATCTCCCAGTGTACTATAGATGTATAAATATAATCCTGCATATAACCGCGTTAGCCAATGTGCGAAAATTTTGTCCATACAGACTCCAGCTCCAAACATTGACTCCAAGAGTTCTCCACCTGGATCATCATATTTAATCATGGAAGAGCCAGTGGACATCTCGTACTACTTGGGCAACGGCGAGGCCGAGGCCCTCGGAAATTTGGACGTGCCCTTGAGCAACAGTGAAGTCGTCAGTATCAACTTGGTGGACGAATTGCCTGACGATCCCAACGAATTGATCGGCTTCTTGGAGGCCGAAAAGCCCCCTTCCAAGTACTGGATCACCATTGCTCGGGCGTATGCCAACTCACTGAAATTGGAGGACTCGCTTGCCGTGGTTGAGAAAGCTCTTTCCACCGAGTATTTCACGCCGGCCGATAAGGAGTCTCTCCAAACGTACCGGGGCTGGTTGTACTTGAAATTCGCATCCAACGGCATTAACAGGGAGGAGTACCTCGAGAAGTTGGCTACGGAGGTTGAGGCTATTCCGGCTGATACCGAAAATACCAACAATGCTCTCTTGAAAGCAGTGTTCTACCTCACCAGAGACAAGGACGACTTGGCGCTCGACATATTTGACAAGATATCCAAAGCTAACGATAAAAACTGCTACGCTATTCTTGGAAAGGCCCAGATTACCTTGAACAGAACCAAAAACTACTCGAACGCTTTGAAATTATATCAACAGGCTTTGATCATCAACCCCTTAATAAAACCTGACCCCAGAATCGGAATCGGGTTATGCTTCTGGTTTCTCAAGGACCAGAAGATGGCCATCACCAGTTGGGAAAGAAGCCTCCAGTTAGACCCCAACAACCAAAAGGCCAAAATTTTGTTGAATTTGGCCAAGTTCCACTTTGCCTTCAACAATTCCTTGACAGACGAAGAGTTTGTGGGCAGTTACGAAAAGTGCTTGCACCAGTTGAAGTCGAACTATGAGCTCAACTCCAATGATCCCGTCACATTATTGGTGTTTGCATCTTACTATTACTCAATCGAGAATTACGATTTGGTGGAAAAAATCTGCAACAAGGTCATTGCAAACATCAGTGGGTCTTCGACTCCCGCAACAAAGATCTCGAGTCTTTCGGGCAAATTGTCTAAATTCCACTTGAACTTGTTATCGCAGTGCTCCTTTTGGTTGGGCAGAGTCAGTTTCGTCAAACAGGACTACAACCAGTCTCAAAGATACTTCCACGAGTCCATCAGGTTGAACGAGGATAACTTGTTGTCTAAGCTTGGTCTTGGTCAAGCGCAAATCGGCAGAGGATCCACTCAAGAAGCCATCATAACCTTTGAGTCGATTTTGAAGACCAACCCTAAGAACTTGGAGGTCAACTACTCTCTTGGATTATTGTACTCGAAACAGAAGTCCAGAAAGAGGGCCGATTTGGCCATCTCTATGCTCGAGAGGTACATTGGTTTGTCCAACAACAGAGGAATCACCTCCACGTCCTCTGATCCCGATGACTTGGCTTTGTTGAACAAAGAGCCCATCAACTTGAACGCATATCTTCTTCTCAGCAAGTTATATGAGTCCAGAGACTTGACCCAGTCGTTGACCTATTTGAATAAAGCTGTCGAGTCGAGACAGAAAATCGGCAGAGAAATCCCATTGGAGATCTACAACAACATTGGTGTTTTCAACTTCAACAAGGGAAACATCAAACTGGCTACTGAGAACTTCGAATTGGCTTTGGCTGAATTGGACAAGAAAGACCAATTTTTCAATGAGTCTGGTGAACCAATTACTACTTTGAAAGACGATTTGTTCATTACCTTGAAATACAACTTGGCCAGATCCAAGGAAATTACGGAAGAGTCTGAATCTATCGAGATCTACGAAGACTTGTTGAATAGATGTCCAAACTATTCTTCGGCTAAGCTCAGATTATTGTTCTTAGACCTGGTTTCTACTAACAAATCCACAAAACAAGAGATCAAGGATGAAATCGACCAATTGCTCAGTATTAATGCGTCTGACTTGGAGATCAGATCGTTTTACGGGTGGTTTACCAAGACCTTCGGAAAGAGAATTGGTATTAAACCTGACGCTGACACCAACCACCAAAAGGAAACTTTGGTGGAATACAACTCGCATGACTGTTATGCATTAGTCTCCTTGGCCAACATTTATTGTATTATGGCCAGAGAGTTGAAGTCAAACGCCAATCTCGAAAAGCGTAAGAAGTACTATATCAGAGCCATTGAATTGTTCTCAAAGGTGTTGTCGATCGACCCCAAGAACGTTTATGGTGCACAAGGGTTGGCTATTGTTTATATCGAGAACAAAGAGTTGACCAAGGGATTGGACATTTTGAGAAAGATCAGAGACTCTTTGAACGATATCTCAGTTTACCTCAACTTGGGCCATGTATTGGTCGAGTTAAAGCAGTTCAACAAAGCCATTGAAAGTTACGAGATTGCTTTGACCAGATTCACCAATGGAAAGGACTCCAATATCTTGTCTTTCTTGGGTAAAGCTTGGTATTTGAGAGGTAACTCGGAGAAGAAGTTGGCGTTCTTGATCAAGGCCTTGGAATACACTGAATCAGCGTTTGCAAACTCCCAAACCACCAAGAGCGCCGCTCTTAGGTTCAACAAATCTTTTGTCCAATTCCAAATTGCAGACTTCATAATCAAGTTGCCTGTTAGCGAAAGAAAAATCGAAGATGTCAACAGTGCCATCATTCACCTTAATGAGGGTATTAAGATTCTTGAAGACTTGTCATCTGAAGACGAAAAGAACCCTCCTTACTCCAAATCAGAGTTGAAAGCCAGAGCTGATTTGGGTACCAACACATTGTTGAACAGATTGAACCTCTGTTTGGAAGAAACGAAGGAGTACCTCGAAAAGATCGAGACTAAATTGGAAGAAGCCAAGAAGGTCAGAGAAGAAGAGTTACACCAGAAGATGGCTGAAGAGGAGGCGGAAGCACTCAAGCAAAAACTCGAAGAAGAAGAAAAGGCCAAAGAGAGAGCCAAATTGCAAGAACAAGCCCAGCAATGGGTTGAAGAAAAGATTCTCGTGGGCGAACAAGACATCGAAGACGACAAGATGTTTGAGGAAACTGATGCTCCTGTCAAGAAAAACAAAGGAAAGAAGGGGGCTAAAGGCAAGGGCAAGAAGAAGGGAAAGAAGAACTTCATCAACGACAGTGAACAAGAGGAGGATGCACCACCATCTCCCAGTGAATCTGAGCATTCGGAAAATGAAGACGACGAACCTAAAGCTGAAAAGCCCAAGGCAAAATCAAGAGCCAAGTCCAAGAGAGTTATTAAGGACGATGACGATGAAGAAGACGCCCCTGTTGAAGCCAACAAAAAGAGAAAGGTTGTCAAGTCCGAAGCCGTTATCGACGATAGTGACAATGGAATCGATGGCGACGACGGACTATTCAATGAAGATAATTAGACTTGTAACTTATGTATTAATAGAATCAAATGTAATGTTTATTACTAGCAACCAGAGTCTACTCCTTGAGCCAGTTTCTAAGCTGTTTGTTGTTCTCTGAGGTTGATTTAAAGAGCTTCTTCTCGAATTCGTCTAGCGAATAGATGAAGTTATTGTTGATTTGCTTATTAGTGTTACCGGCGTAACTGTGAATTTCGTAGCTTCGTTCCTTGAGCATTTGCATCACCACGTCAGTGAGCTCACCGTCGTTGAACAACTTGCACCATTTCTCGGCAAGCTTGTAGTATGACGCCGATATGCTGTGCAAGTCCAAACTTACGGGGTCCGTTTTGATGGCGTTTGTCACCGTCGTGTTGAACGCCTCGGGCTGCAACATGTCGAGAAAAGACTGATCTTCAAACGAAATGCCAAGTGGGTAGGCGAGCCAGAGCGGAAGATCGATTTTGGCGCCCAGCTGGATTGGTTTCCCGGGATTTCCTTCCAAGTACCCGAGTCCCGGGACCGTCAACGCGAACCTGCACGGCACCTTCTCGTCACTGGCTAGTATATCTTCGAGATCATAGTAGTCGTCAGACATCAATAAAACAATCGCGATAGTTTGAAGATGCCTGCAAAATCTTTTGATGCCGACCACTTCACGTCAGATGACTTCGAGGCCGACTCAAAGATCAACTACGACGATGCCATAAACTACTGGAGCTCTGTGCCCGCCTCGGTTAATGGGGTTTTGGGCGGTTATGGAGAACAGACGTCTGTTCCGAAAGCAGACATCGTGGGCTCTAGCACCTTTATAAGGAAGTTGAGCTCCCGCATGGAGGTCCCCGAGGGCCAGGTGAAGCACACTATAGACATGGGCGCCGGAATCGGCAGAATCACCCGGGATTTCTTGTGGAAAATCAGTGATAAATGTGACTTGTTGGAACCTGTCAAGCCGTTTGTCGAGCAAATGCACACTGAACTACAACAGGTCAAGAACCGGGGCAAACTCGGAGACATCTACGACATCGGCATGCAGGACTGGGTCCCAGACAAGCAATACTGGCTCGTCTGGTGCCAGTGGTGCGTGGGCCAGCTTCCCGATGAGGTCTTGGTCGAGTTTTGGGCTAAGTGCAGACAGTCGTTATTGCCTAACGGTACGATGATTGTCAAAGAGAACATCGCTCCGATGGAGGACATTTTCGATGAAACAGACTCCTCAGTGACAAGAACTGATAACAAGTTCAGAGAATTATTCTCCAAAGCTGGTTTCAAATTAATAGCAAGTGATGTTCAAAAAGGATTACCCCGGGAGTTATACCCGGTCAGAATCTATTGTCTAAAGTCTGCAAATTAGTGAACGACAACCATATGATGCGTTCGTAAAGTATATATAATAGAACAACTCAAACCAACTAACTTGGTCTGCTCTTCGTTGGCTCGAATGGGAAGAATAGAGCGATCACACCATTTATACCGATCAAGGCTCCGCAGACCCATAATGGAGCAGACGAAGACGTATCAGCGTAGTATGCAATGATAGGAGAGAAGATTTGTCCAAATCTTGTAATCATGATACACATAGCGTTTCCTGTACCTCTAGCAACAGATGGCATAATCTCAGGAGAGTAAGCATAAAGACAAGAGAAGTAAATGTACAAACCAGCATATGCAGCCGAACTAACACCCACATTTTCGGCGTGTGTTCTAACAGCAGTATAACCGAAAAAGAACGCCATACCTGTCATACCACCAATAAATAACACACCTCTTCTACCAAGAGCGGGAATAAAGTAAAGTAAGGCACCAGCAATTAATGGACCGGCAATGGAAACCACATTACTGATGACATTATCTCTGTAGACACCAGAAGTTGTGTCAGCACTAATGTTTGCACCTCTGGTAGCTAAGTAAACTGGTAAAAATGCATAGTAGATGGGGTAACAAATACCCAACAACAACCAACTCAAGAAAAGAGACAATGTTGATCTAATCATGGTTTTGTTAGCAAATAAAAGAGATAAATGACTCTTAATCAATTTGAGAGTGTCAAGATAATTAGTGTTCTTTCTGAAGTCATGGTTGGAAGTGATCTCACCACATTCCTGTAATTGTTCCAAAGTCAACGAAAATGGTCTGTTGTACTTGACGGCAAGTTCCTGCAAATTGTTGAAAGCCTCTTCATCTCTGCCATTGGCAATAAGAAATTTGGGAGTTTCTTGCAACTTGACCACAGTCACTCTTAGCACAGCAAGAATAAGGACAATACCACCATTCACGTAGAAGGTGTATCTCCAACCTCTGTTTTCGTGAGACTCACAGACTGCGGCATCAGGGTCACAACTAAAGTTTGGTAAAAAGGCCCATGCGAGCAAAACGCAAATGGTTTGGCCAATACCCCAGAAAAAGGCAAAGAAAGTAAGCAACCACTGCTGCTTGTGAGGCAAAAATTCGAGAAACACACAGGTATCCAAGACCAAATTACCACCAAAAGCAAAAGAACTTAAAGCGATTAACAAACAGTAAGTAGCCAAAGAATTCATGGCACCAGTAATGATGATGAAAACAGCGGACAAAAAGAGAGAGAGGTTGAAAGCGACCTTTCTACCAATCAAATCGGCACCAAAACCCCAGAAACAAGCACCAACAATACCACCGATGACCATAGCTTCGTTGGAAATGGGGAATTTTTGGCCAAACTGGTGACTGACAAAAGTTCTGACGGTAGATTCCAAAGTAAGAAGCTGCGAATCCGTAGCGTATCCCATACCATTTAAGAAGAACAATTTAAGATGATAAGGAGTGAAGCCAATTTCGTCGATGGCATTATTGATGAGCTTGGTTTTCTTAGCAAGAACAGTATCAGTGGTCTCATAGTCCATCAAGTCAGTAGCATCGGAGAAAGATGAAGCCAGCTTGATGCTCTCTTCAACATCTTTTTCACTTTTGGGGATGCTTCTAGTAGTTGCAGCCTTCTCAATGTCCAAATTTGGGTTATTTCCACTTTCGGTATCATTTTGAGAGGGAGCCACCTTGACGGTTTTCTTAATGAACATTTGAACAGATGAGAAGGATGGGGGAAACCTAAGGTTTTAAAGTATTTTGAAGCGAAATAATCGACGAGTTAATGAATTCCTTTTTCAACTTGTGCCAACCGTAAATTACTCTCAGAATAGAATAGCAATGCATGTTGTACATATCACGTGAGAAAAGCCATACTATTCTGGGGAATTAGAATCTTATCTGGATGAAAGCCAACCTTAAACCGATCGGTTTGTTGCTTTTCCGGTAAAGTCTAGTTGATACGATATCCCAACTGGTCTTGGTTAATTATACGGAAGATTCTTCCAACCGCTGCAAGTAGAAGTAAGTTTTGGATCAGCTACATTCCCCGGACGGCTGAGATGAAATTTTACTACTTTGGCTTACGGTAACATCGTAGGGGACTCCTGGTGCTGTATTCAATGAACTGACGCCTGGACCAACTTGGTCGCTCAGCCATGAATTTGAGTAGGTGCATTGTAAAAATCTTGAGGTTACGTCATAGAAAAACGCCTAACGAAAAATTTTCAGGGCAGAGTTTAGGGTCCTTTAATTGGTCGACCCTAAATCTGAATTCAGGGATCTGGAATACCGCTGATCTACCAGAAAAATATTTGGTGTTCAATGACCATTTTCAGACCCCAGACCAGCAGAAATGACTGGTAGAACCAGTTTATTGAACCGCCGTATTGTAAGTTATAGGACGCCGCCTGAGCGGGTGAGTAGGTAATTTATCAAATAGGGTTTTTGGCATTCAAATGAGGTATTATACCAAAACCTTAGATAAATTGTTTACTGCATTTGTTTTAGATTGGCTGGATTAGATGGTGAAACAATCGACGTAATGCACCACACCTACACCATGGGTTGAGAAGTTATATATCCGTTTTTCCCATTCTCATTCCCCAGATCTACTGTAGTGGTCTGCGGTACCTTGTTAATCTAGCGACACAGTGGCCGAAAAACCAGCCTCATCTGGCAAAACATCAAAGTGATTTTTGACAATTGATTGTGTCAGCGACTCGGTCTCAAGTGTTCATAGCCAAGAACATTCCTGGTCCGTCCGCCTTAATAGCCGAGCTGATCGCACCATCTCACATCACGTTTGAATTGTTAATTGAGCCATAGTTGGCTGGCCACCGCACTACCTTTCGTGCTAAAATGCGATTAGCTCATTCTGACTCAGAATCAGAAATGACAGGAATTGCAACCAACTTGATCCATGGCGCCGACCATGAGCACAGAACCTCCGATGTGACCCCTCCAATCAATGTCTCTACCACTTACCGGTATCCTGACAATGACGCGGAATGGGTGGAAGCCGAATCGCACAATGCTGATTCTACTTTCCACAACGGAAACTTCTATTACTCCAGATTGACCCACCCCAATAGTGAATTGGCAGAAACCGCTCTTTCTAAGATTCTCGATGGACACGCTGTAGTCTATAGCTCGGGGCTTGCGGCTTTTTTTGCCCTCTTGACCCACTTGAACCCTAAGAGATTGGTGATAGGCCAGGCCTATCATGGGTGCCACTCAATCGCCAATATTTTCACGAGAAACTACGGCTTGAAGCAATTAGACATTTTAGACGACGCCAGTTTCGACCAATTGGAAGCAGGCGACTTGGTTCATTTAGAAACTCCTGTCAACCCGGAGGGAATTCACTTTGATATCGCCCTTTTTGCTGAAAAGGCCCATGCCAAGGGGGCTTTATTCAGTGTAGACTCAACTTTTGCCCCTCCACCCCTCCAAAAGCCTTTTGACCATGGAGCTGATTTTATCATGCATTCGGCAACCAAGTACTTCGGAGGTCACTCTGACTTGCTTGCAGGTGTATTGGTGACTAAAAGTAAGGAAATTAGAGATCAATTATATGACGACAGGATTTATTTGGGAACCAATGTTGGTAACTTGGAGGCATCTTTGTTGGTTAGAAGTTTGAAGACCTTTGAATTGAGAATATTGAAGCAAAGTGACAATGCAACTCAATTGGTCAAATATTTGAATGACAACATTGCCAAGTTTCCTAATCTTGTCAAAGTCTTACACGGTTCATTGCAGACCGAAGAATTTATTTCCAAACAAACTTTTAAGCATTCGCCAACGTTTTCAATCTTACTCAAGGATCCTCAGACTGCCAAGTCTTTCCCTCCTAAGCTCAAATATTTCTATCATGCAACCTCTTTGGGGGGTGTCGAAAGTTTAATCGAATGGAGGGCCCTCAGCGACTCCACTGTAGACAGAAGACTTCTTAGAGTCAGTGTTGGAGTGGAAAATATTGAGGATTTAATTGAAGACTTTACTAATGCTTTATCCTCATGAATTAGTAATAATTGAAATTAGATGATACATTGTTCCATTAAATCTAGTTTGTTCGAATTTAGCCAATGCAAGGCTTTATTTGCTCACAAAGAACTTTTACTTGAATCCAAATAAACTTAAGTTACATAAACCTCCTCGAAGTAAAAATGTTATTTTTTATGCATAAACCAACAGCAACTTGACTTTTGTAAGGCTATAGGTAGAAGCGGAATTGAGCGGAATTGCCTGAAACGCTCCAAACTAAAAACAAAACCATCGTAAATAGACTGGCTGGATTTACCTTTAGAGTACCACATCCATCCAATTCCCGTAATTAAGACACAGAACATGAGTTACGGCTTAAAAGTCATAACCAGGATTGTCGACTAGCGACCCTTTCAGTGAGGTGGGGTCAAGAAAATTAAAGATCAAATAAAGTTTGTAGAGTCAGAGCATTGAATCGAACTAGGTACTAAAAATTCTAATTTCGAATTGAATAATTGTGATGATTCAAAGTTGTTTACCTCTAGAAACTTCATAAACTTCCTCCGTCAACACAATACAATAGCTTAATGTGATGTTTTGATATTTCAGATATAACCCCTTGTGTGCAATAAAGTTGGTTCCATTAGGCCAAAAATATCGTATCCCACCACTTGTCAATTAAAGTTCATTATTATTATAGTCTGTAAGCTCCGTGTATATCTGTAACTTCCGTGTTTTTGCAGGTTAGTGCATTCTCTACCTGTCATAACAGGACAGATAGACTTTCTGTTGGCTAATATGTTCCAAGAACACGTTTACATACTGTGTAACGAACATTGTTACTTGAGTTTGAGGGTTTACTGGTTGAACAATATCGTCTTCTATTGCGCTTTTTTACGACACCCTTCAAACTAACACTAACACTAACAACATTGATCGAAGAAACTAGCATCTGGTGTGTGGGTTTTCCATATCAACGATTATTTTTTCTTGATTGTAAATGCCGAAGAAAACTTCTGTCGAATACTAAAACTTTTTTGAAGCATATTATGCAAAAGAGGGGTTTCACGTTACTGTTTGAATGATAATAGAGCAACGGACGGGTGTTTAAGTTAAACAGCTTTCAGATGATACTGTTGAAATTTCAAGTCATTACGCAATCTTCTGAATATTGACTGATCGGGTTTTAATTCCAAATGGTTGAAGTCCTCTGCAGATTTGAGCACAAGCGAACTCTTAAAGTTAGAAATAACTTTTGAGTTGAATTCCATGCTAATGCAACGCACAAAATATTAAATAAAATAAAACCGCCTAGTTCAGAAAAAAAAACATATCCAACCCGAGGTTAAACTGCAATAAATATTTGTTTTGTAGATCATTCATCACGTATTGTGCAGCTTTTGAGAGCAACACAGTGAAAGTCATTAAACTTGACATTTTAAATATACAAACGAGGTGAGTTCGGAGGTGAACATTAAAGATTAAATTGGGTTATAGTTTAAAGCTGCAACATAACCAATATTTACAGATAGAACAGCGTAGTTTGAACTATTTCCCCCTAAGAATTAGAGTTTTTCTCAATAAATTATTATCGAAAATCATGAGAATTTTTAACGATAAACCCTGGTTTTGATAATGTACTGAGAATAATAGTGTCACGGTCTAATTTTCTTACACAAAACTATTACTGAAACGAGTTAAAACTATAGTATATAGTTTGAACCCCACTAATCGAAAACGGAAAGAGCGATTGTTGGACTAGAACGTAATAATCAGATTGCAGGTTAGAAATTCGAAATAGGAACAGACTAAAATAGAATAATTTGTAGATATATATGCAGCGTAGTTAGGTGATTTGGAGTTTTTTCGCTCATGGCATGAATCGGTCTTCCAATAAACAATTATCGGATTCCCTTTCCACGAGACCTTATAAGTCTCGTAGTCAAAGACCATGCGACTACTGTCGTAAAAAAAAAATATGCTGTATAATAACAGAGGGCTTATGTATGGCTTGTCAGAAGCATGGCTTCGAATGTTCCTTTGATGATGGTCCACAGAAAAAGAAGAAGAAAATCCCTTGTGAAAGAAAAGGTGTTGGAAGACGTCCAAAGAAGATTACGAAACCTCGAATGAAGAAGAGAGTGCAGAATTATGTCACCGGTATGGAAGTCAAACCAGAACCTGTCTTGCCATCTTCTGTACCTCCACCTCCACCCCAACATCAACATGAAATCCATCATGACAGAATTAAACAAGAACCTCTGACTCCAAAAATATACTGTGATTTTAATCCTGGAACACCCTTTGAAAAGGAATTTCCTAATCTTCCCAATATGGATTTCAACTTTGATCAGTTCGAGTATCTCCTAGCAAACAACCATGATATGGATATGATGAATGGGATGAATTCGGACAATGTGGATTTATTTGACTATACATCATTCCCTAACTTTGAAACCATATAACCTATTTGTATTGGAATTGTTGAACAAGACTTTCGATAACTTGTTTGGTGGTGGGTTGATGATTTACCAACAGGTAATTTTGACCAACGAGATAGAACCCAAGCTCAGGATTTTTATTGGAAGCATTCCAAGTTTTATAAGCATAATATCTCCATCCATAAGGGGGTAAATCGGTCGGATCCTTAGAATATGTTTGCACGATATCCTCTATGAAAGTGGTCTTTAAGCATCGAGCTGGCTTTCCACTGATGAGAGGGGTCATGATTGATGTTAATGCTTTGTCTGACAACTTTTGCTTAAAGGTATCGTTGGCATAAGATTCCTGAGTGGCGATGAAAGCCGTTCCTAACTGGCAAGCGGATGCTCCGTTAGACACCAAATCCTGAATCATTTTCCCATTAACTATACCACCGGCCGGAACGACGTAACAGTTTGGCTTAAGAGCCATTGTTTGGGCAAATAAAGCAGCCGTCGACAAGTTTTCATCGAGGACCTCCGGCACTAGAAAGTTGCCTCTATGGCCTCCGGCTTCATAGCCTTGAAGTACCACCCCATCAAAGCCAAGGTTTACGAGATGTTTAACTTCAGCAATCGAAGTAGCGGTTGCGAAAAGAAGGATTCCACTGGATTGCAATCTGTGTAAAACCTTGGTGGAAGGGATACCGAAGTGGAAACTGATAACAGCGGGCTGGAACTCCTCCAACAACTTCAAAAGAGGTTCGAAATTATTATGTAACTCGAATTCTTTAAAACTAATATTACCATTTTGTATACTCGATAAGTTGTAGTTTGGATAATTCAGGTAAAGTTTTTTCCAGTTGGCGAATTGCACGTCCAGAGTGGACGTCTCAATGTCGTGGCAGAAGAAATTGAGGTTAACTTTGGAAGAGTTTGTAAGGGACTTAAAATGGGTCAAGGATTTTTCGATTGCCGACAAACTGTCAATTTTAGCGGCTCCGAATGGGATTGCTCCCAAAGCGCCATTATTGGTAACCGCCGCAGCCATCTCGATGGAGGAGATCCCTGCCATGGGGGCTTGGAATATGGGGTGCTTCAACCCCAATCTCTCGATAAGCGACCGCATGTTGAAAGAAGACATGTGTGTTGAAAGTTATACGAACTCGGATTAGAGGATTAATGCAATTATCCTATTTATATTCTATATGATTAAGCGAGCACAAAGTATCCAGCGACAGCTAAGACCACGACTCCGGCGGCGATCAACGGGAAATTCGACCCGGAAGTCTCGAAGTCGAGCTGTGATTTAATCTCTCTGGTGACACCACCTTCCAATTTACCCACTAACAAGCCTTCCAATATTTCGTGGGCGTCATCTGAATGTCCGATATCGTCGAAAGCTTCGGTGGAGTCGGTACCAGCACAGTCGACAATGACCTCTTCTCCACCTGGGTGCTCATCAATAAATTTTGAGCAGTCGTAGACTAAACCGTTGTATACGATCCACAAGTCATCGCTGGTATTATGCTCGGCAACTTGGTCAGCAGTGTAAACTTTTAATTCTTCGGACATGCTTTAAATGAGATATATTGTTGAAGTTAAGTGATTTGATTATGAATCTCAGTATATAAAGTGGGTTGATACAACAGTTTTCAATCCATGTGAAAGAAATCTTCCAATCATTTTAGCCTCATAAATAATCAAGCGCGGGGTCGTGTCCACATGTTAAATCCTAAATCCAACAAAATCACAGGAATATAGCCCCAAAAGCGGAAATAGTTTACGATGGCATGGGGAGAGAAGCCTACGTTATCAAATAATATGTCATTATTTCAAGTAGCTAGTATCTATACCTTTAGTAGTTAATTTTTCATGTCTCTTGCTCTTGTTAGCCTCAAAATTCTTGGATAATTTATCCCAGTGTTGTTGGTTTTTGGGCTTGTCGTTGCGGTGTTGACTGATTTTTTTCCAGGGAATTATCTTGAATTTTCTATTGTTAAAGATCAAGTCGTACTTCTTTGGGTCTTCTATAACGTAACATTTTAACAAGTGGCCGAAAACCAAATAATTGTTCATGGTTTCCGCTGCAATCTTGGCCACTTCCATATTCTCAAATTCGATAAATCCATAATGCTTGGACTTACCGGTCTTTTTGTTTCTTGATAATTTGAGCCTGGAGATTTCTCCAAATTGTTCAAAATATTTCTTTATTTCTGCTTCTTGGAATCCTTCTGGAGTTCTTCCCACGTATATAGCTCCCTTCTTGCTCTTGTCTTTGGTGATTTTAACCTGCTTGCTAGGCTTTAAAACAATATGCGAGTTTTTGATGTCTTCTACTCCTTTGATTTCAACTTCTTCTTCATCTCCCGATTCCTCTTCGGAGTCTTCACTCAACGAAACATCGCTTTCATTGCTGCTTATTTCGTTGACTTCTTCATCGCTTTCATCGCTCGATGGCAATCTTAATTCTTCTTCCTCTTTCTTTCCCATATTGTATCTCATCGCAAAAATTTGACCTGATGAAATCTCTAGATTATATGCAGGGCGCCGACCTTTAACTAATATTCCAAAGGATATCAAACACATTTCTGGCTGGTAGCCCGACGACATTAAGGTAGTCACCTTGTAATTCTGAAAATAGTATGTATCCCAATTCTTGGTATTTGAACCCACCGGCAGCATCTAATCCTTCTTTCGATAAAATGTAATCATCAGTGATGTCTTTTGCAATCGATGTGTCAAACATTAAGTTACTCGATACTGTAGAATACTGGTACTCCAGTGTACCACTGGGTTGAACCTTCGCCACGGCAATGGCGGATATAACCTCGATTTTGGGGTTGGCCCTATACCCTTCAAACATCTGACGTTGTCTTTCAAAAGTCTCTGGTTTTTCAAGAATCTTGTTATTGTGCTGTATGATGGTATCACAGCATATTACTATTGCCGGCTTGTCGAATTGACCTTCAGTTAGGATGGACTCGAGTTTTCCTCTCGCAGTTTGCTCCACATAATCTTTTGGTGTCAAGCTTTTGGACAAATTCTCTTCAAAACTCGGAACAAATACTTTGAACTTGGTTAGCTTAAGATTTTGCCGAAGGATTTCTTGTCTTCTGGCTGAGCTCGATCCAAGAATAACGTTATATTCCGAGAGTTTGGTGTCAAGAATAGAGATGTGCATTATGAAAGTACCTTATTTTTTGCGATTTATATTAAATGTTAACTAGTTATCCTGTTGCCAAAAACACAATTATCACAATAACACACAACATATTGCTCATTATATTGTGATAAATACAAGTCGTTGGTGTAGTCAAATGAATCACTGAACGCCGCAGTGGTTTCATATGTAGCTATGGTGCCTACTTGGCTTCTCCAGAATTCAAAAAAATGAGTTTGGGACAACTGGTGAGTTATCCATGCAATTTCAATGTCCAAAGTCGGGATCAATGGACGCTTGGCTTTAGGGAATAGTGCAACGAATTTGCTGTATCGTTCCATTGCCTTCTCGGCGTCCTGGAAAATCCCGTACCAATTAACCCGACAAAGCTTGTCAAATAGAATGGTGGTGATTAAAACTCCCTTTTGGATTGATCGAGTGTAGTCTAGTATTTTCATACCTATAGTAAATGGTAATATTGGCATATTGCTATAAGGTAGAAGAATTCTGTAAGTTAAAATGTCATCGTTGTCAGCCTTAACCGATTGAACAAATTGTGAAAATGAAAGCTGTTCAAATTTTGGGGAAGTTTTGAATGCTTTGATCCGTGTATCAATATCTTGAAGCTGAAGTTTCAGTGGTGCCTGCTTTTGGTACGAAAAGATTTCTTTAACAATGTTAGGGAGAATCTTACGATTATTATTGCAATCTTTAATAAACCTTCTCTTTCGTAAAATATCAGGCGTCACCGTCTTACCAAAGCAACTGCAAGTACTTGTGAAGGAGAAATACCCTTCAAGCTGGTTCTTTTTAAAGATGGGGTCCCAAAGTGAAACATTAGCAATGAATGCTAAACAAAGCGGACAATAAAGTGGTAGCTTCAAATTCGGGTTGAATTTACTATGAGAGTCATATTCAAGTCCAAATGAATGTTCAAATCCATTTACATACTCTTCTTTGGGGGAAAACTTGTAGGTGGAGCTCGAAATGGCATCTTCTATCAAAGTCAAAGGGAACGGATACTTGACGAAACGTAAAAAATCGTATCGATGGAAGTTATCAAATGATAGCTTTGGATGCGATAACACCGCATGCCACACTAAGAGGATATCAAGCGGAGGAAGCACATGCTCCATAAATTGAATAAATTCCCCGTCGGACAAATCTTTGGTAAACTCCTTTAATCTAGCTGCAAACACCAAAAACCTTCTTTCCGCTATTAGTGTGTAACAATGCCAAAGTTTCTTCTTAGCTATTTCATCTGAAATACTCCAGGTTACAGCGTCATATAAACCTTGAGCGCTGGTAAGAAACTTTAAATGAGTCCCAAATTCTTCAGGAGACGGTACTATACTTTGCAGTTTGGTTTTATACCTAAAAATGGCGTACTTCTCGTACTGCTTCAAGATCATATACGGCTGCCGTATTAAATTTGTATTAATAGTAGAACGTTGCTGCACCTAGCTGCAGCGATGATTTCGGCGGACTTGAACCGAGGGTCCAAATACTGCATATAACCTAGATCAGCCCCTCTACAGGAGTACTTCCGAAAACAAAGTTCTGATTTGACTGGAAATTCACGTATCGATTCATAGTCATTTCCCGAACCTCAGACTAATGTAACCATATGCAATAATAATAATAGTAGTGAGATCCTACTATTTTAAAGTTAAAACTTAAATAAAAACTATTTTTCTTATGGGACATACGCATAGTACAACCCTCCATACATGAGTTACTAAGTATAGAATAATACGTACTAAGGCCGTAACTGTCTTAACAACCAATTCCTGAAGTATAATATACCAAGAGTTTGTTGTTCAACACAATAGAAATAGTTAAAACCTCTTATGTCCGCGGAGTTGGCGTCATACCACATAAATTGGCAGTAACTGTGAAACCCCAACTTATTCCTAATGTACAAATTCGATGAGCCAAATCAAAAAAAAAAAATCTTGAAAGCTTAAAATTGATCTGGCGAATTGTAATCTGGAAACTCAACAATTTCCGAAGGACAAGAATTTGAAAGATTCGTAACAAGTCAATACAACCCAACAAGTCTTCTAACGAAACATTCAGAGTTTAGTATGGCTAGGAGAAGGTTGGCGTGAAACTTAATTCTGAATAAAGTATTTTTATTGATTTTTAATATTTTTACAGGTTGAGTATTTGAAATTGCCGAAAGTGGAAGGTCCAGTCTTTGCCTTCGAAATAGTCGATTTAGTTTCAAGTACCTAACAGTTGAGACTGTGCATGTGCTTCAGCAACACCCGTCCTAATAGTATTATCTAAATTGTCTTGGAAAAATGTCGAGCCCAGGGATCTTTCAAAGCCTTTTTTTTTATCGAGAATGTCTGTGCAAAGCCGCGTAGTCAAAGGACCTGAAGATTATACAAAAAAAATAATATTCTACTTATGCTATGCAGTGTCGAGCCAATGGTCTATCAAACTCAAGCTACCAGAGCGTTTCTTCTGACCAATTTTTTGTGGGTTAATGCTGGTCCTGCCATCAAAGAGACTCCCACTGATGTAATCACCAGGACTACGGCTACTTTTAGGTTGGTCCACTTGTTGGGGACAATAATTGGCTTCAATATGTTGGATAAGAATCTCCGTGTGAGAGGGAGTTAAGGAGGAAGGAGTCACAGGAGATGAGATCTTTGTAGATGCCAACGAGAACGACTCGTCGTCCCATGGATAAGATTTGTTTCGTTTGATTCTATGTTCATGAGTCAAACACAGCTTTATTTCTCGGGAATTGATAGATCCATTACCATCTTCATCTAATTGATGAGACTCTAGACTTGTTTCCGCTTTGCGTTTCTTCAGATTGCAACTCCCACATCTGCAAGCAAGATAGTCGTTTTTGAAATGAGATTCATAAAGCTTGGTTGTCTTCTCAACAGACAAGTCAAAATCTAAACCATCGAAATCATTGCAGAAGTCAAGAACGTAACCAATCTTATTACGGGAATAGTTGAAATAATGGGAATGACTCAATTGGTGGGTATTCCAAACAAGTTCGATATCGGATGTTGGGATAACAGGATGAGTAGCGGATTTAGTAAGCCGAAAAAAATTATGGTACCGACGAATTGACTCACTGACAGAATTTTCTAAGTCTTCACAAAATAGCCAATTACCATCTATGATGTTTTTGGTGAAGATCTCCTGCCTCAAAATTGAAGAAACCAAATCTTCATGTAAAACAAAAGCCGTGCTACTCGGAATTGTCAAGTGGATCAAATTCATCAGAATATAGTCTCGGATAATAGGCTTGGCACCCACATCGAATCGGTGCTGCATTATGGTGATGAATGATAGAAGTGGAAGCTGTTTGTAGTAAGACGGACTTTCGGAAATAACACCTTTCAAGTTTTCATCAACCTCTTCAGGGCTGAAAATTGCTAATTCTTTGTTGTTGAGATCATTTGAATAATAGCACTCAACCAAAGGCATTATTTTCGACTGGGTCACATCATTGAACAACAATCTTTTTCGTAATTCGTTATGGTTGATGTGTACGTTAAACCCGCACGAACAGTTATTGGTGTTAATGAACTGAAAGCTGACGTCACTAAAACCAAAGCGGTAACGCTCGTCATATAAGTACACGTCTCCTAGACACTGAGAACAAACTGGGCAAATTACCGGTAATTTAACCAGAGACGGATCAAATTCAGCGTATGAGTCGTAATTAAAAGGTTCATTAATATTGCATTTGATGAAGTAGTTTTCAATGAAAAGGGTGAAAGTTTTCCTTGATTCGATCGAAGGACTGTAAATGAATGTTTCATCGATATGGGTGCTGGTTTCGTATAAAGGAAAGGGAAATTTAAGAAATTTGGGAAAGCCATTCCATGAAAAGTTGTCGAACATTGATTTTGGACGGAGGAGGAAGGTATGCCAAACCAATAGTATATCAATGGGAGGAACCATGGTTTGCATAAACGAGTTAAAAGACTTAGAAAGCGATTCCGGAAAAGCACTCTTCAAAGCACTTACAAAGATTATAAATCTCCGGACTGCTAAATGAAGGTAGCAATTCCATATCTTTGACCTTTGAGACTCGTCAATGGAACTGGGAATCACTAGATCTTTCAAAAGAGTGAAAGCCTTCAACAACTTCAAATGGGCAATAACTTCATCGGGTGAGGTTTCGTGCTTTGTCGACCCAATGACAGGAAATTTGGATTTATCAAGAGGAATGGCTTGAATCCCCTGGGGAATTTCTATTTGCACATCCTGAAAGGTATCTTCCATCAACTTAAAGATTAAATGATAAAAATTATTTGATAATTGAATTACTAGATCAAATATATATATTTTTTATTTTATTATCAAAAACTCCAAAAAATAATAAAAAAAAGTGAGCTACCTTCCAAAAATGAATAGTTGTGCACACCATCAGTTCCTGCGTGACACGTTTAAGGTTGTGAAAAAAATTTCGTCACATTTTTTTGGTAAAGAATTCGTTGAGAAAACGTAAGTCGTAGATTTTCGAACCTAATGCGGTAAAAATTCCAGTCATTATTGTTGGCTTAGTTAATCAAACTCAATAAACAATAGATTCGGTCTCGGTAACTACAGATGATGATTAACTTACACCTGGGCTGTACCGCGCATGAGTCATTAGTCATTCACTCCATGTTTTCTATCATCATTCTTTCTGGTGTATTATCAACCACATGTCCCTGGCGGAAATTAGTTGACCCCCAATAATAGAAGGTTTTATCTATTGATAGTCAGGTCCTCGCAAATTTGTGCGTCAGCGATTTTCTATTGGGCTTCTGTTTGAAGGATTTGATGCATAAATATTTATGCACCTTTTATGGCCTAATTGTATACCAGTAGTCATTTATTTAATCGTAGAACAATGCTAATCACCACCACCGCCGCCGCCGCAGCCACTGCCGCCATCACCACCACCACCACCTGTAGAACCATCGCCGTTAGAACCGCATTGGTAAGACCCACAGCTTCCGGCGGCCGAAACATTACCATTGGTGCATGAACTGATAGCGTCATTTCCGGGACCACGGCACGCAAAAAATCCAGTTCCTTCAAAATCGACTTTTCCCATAGAGATGAAGGGTGCTGCGTATAACCTATGGTCATTCTCTCTTTTATACCAAGGCATCAGCTCCACCGTGGGCACTCTGTATTTCCGGGCGATCTTTTGCTGGTTCTGACGGGCCATTGAAGTCCCTACTGTAATTGCGCTGTGATCGCTTATGTGACTGGCACCAAAATCGGAATGGAGCACCAACTCGTTAGAAGTCTTGTCTTGCTTCCTGAAAAATGACCGGGAAGCCCGCCGGTTGGCAAGACAATAGTAGCAATGACATATGGAGTAGTCGGATCCGAACTCTTTCTTGTAGAGTTTGCAAGTATTTTCGAAAGAGTCATTAAGTTTGGTCTCTTCGAATTTATCATTATGGTTAATCAACTTACCAACGGTTTTTTGACAGTACTTGAAGTAACTCGCCTGGCTGAGTTGATGGGTATGCCACACGAGATCGATGTCCAAGGTGGGCACACACATGGCGCCAGTTTTCTTCATCAAAGAGCAGAACCTCTCGTACCTCAAAATGGCTTCATCTATGACTAAACCACTGAATTTGCTCAGGTACCAATTAAGCTGCTCCATCTTGACAATAAACCGCTGCTGTCGAAGGCAGGCACCAACCAAGTCTTCGTGGATGGTAATCACGTCGGTCTGAGGGAGAGTAGCATGGATCAAGTTGTAAGAAAGGTACTCTCGAAAGAAATACAAGGTATTTTTGCTGAAGAGCTCCAATGCCTTGTGGGTCGTCTGGTAGTTTTTGATCTGAGTTACTCCTCGCAGAGTCGAGATGCCATAGAAGGCGGTATCCTTCAAGTCCTGGCCGATCTTGGAGATTGGGTCTTTCAACATGGTTGAAATATTCGGGTCAAAAGAACAAATGAACCGGTTAGTTTTTGGCCTCGAGTCCCGAAAGAGCTGTCTGTACCGCAAGCCATCGTGGTCAATGACAGTGGCACTGGTGCACTTGCAGCTATTAGCACGAATCGCGTGCTGGAACCCGCCATTGGCAAACCCACTATTTCCATTTTTCTGGTACACGGGCACACGTGCCAACAAGAGAAAGCAATTGGGACAGTTGACTGGCCATATCAACTCGGCGGGATCAAAGTCGTAGTACGGATCGAAGTTGTAGTGTTCGCCCGAGTTGATTCTGGCGAGAAAGTCGCCAATTAGGCCCTTGTACGACAACAAGTACTTGGGCTCCGGCTTGTACCAGAAGGCATCGTCGACGAAGGCGGCCACGCGGGTGAGTGGAAACGGGTAGTTGACGAAATCGAGAAATTTCACCGACTTGAACTCATGGACAATTGACCTTGGATTCAAGAGAAAAGTGTGCCACACAAGCAAGACGTCGAGCGGCGGGTACAATTCGTCCATGTACAGCACAAAGCCCTCGGAGATTTTGAACTTCACCTTCAAGGCGCTGACGAAGATAATGAAATTCCGGACCGACCTGGTCAAGTAGCACTGCCAAATTTCCTCAGCGTTGGGCCCGTTGGACTGGATAAACACCCGGAGCCGGGTGAACGCCTTCAAGAGCTTGAGGTGGGCGGCGACGTCCTCAATTCCTGGGACCGCCGAATCGGCTGGCCGAAAACCTGGGGTCAGCGTCTGGCCGACAGATTGAGAGTAGGACGGAAGTTCGTTTCTGTCGTTGGACGACGAGTATTCGGGGAGCGACATGGTTCAAGCAAGGGACCTCATTCCATATATAGGCCGGGCTCGAATTCAATGACTAGGTTCTCGTAAAAGGTGCCTAACCATTAATTTGGCGCACGAGGCATTACTATTTTCAAGACATCATTCATTCAGCTATGGACTCGAGAGGCACGATGGCCTTGGCGGTCCTCGTGGGGTACCGCTGTTCGTAGTATCGGGTGCACATAATGTGCGGGAGTTTGCAAGTGTAGTTCATGAGCAATTGGTTCCGGCTGGCGGTTTATATAGGCTATCGGTAGAAATGCCTAATTCGGCCGGTCATCACCACCATGTGTCTCGAGTAAGTGCATCATTTTGCGGTAGAAATTAGTCTTGTCGTCACTGGTCTCGGCCTTGATCTTCTCCTCGTGTTCCTTCTTCTCCACGAACTTCCTCGTGCCATCCCATTGGAGATGTTGGTTGACTTTTCCGATATACTCGCCATATTCGTCAAAAATTAGATCATTGCCCACGAGCTTCTCCCACTTCAATTGGTAGAGCTTCTCGTTGATGAGCGAGATGTTGTTGATGAGGTCATTGTCGTTGTCCACGAGGCTGTTGTCGAATAATTTGATCAACGGGTTGTCCTGCAGAATGTCGCTGATTTGAAGCTTGGTCGAAGGCTTGAGCACCTCGCCCGTGCCGGCCTCGCCGATCATGGGGATGTCCACTGTCACATAGAATTCCTGTCTGTTAGTGAGTTTATTTCTATAAATCTAACGTACCTCGAAGTCCTGTTTATCGCTGTCGGTGGCATCTGCCACCTCTGTCACCGGTTTGGTGGCAGTGTCTGCCGAGGCCGCTTTTTTCTTTCTTGCCTTGATGTCCTCGTCGGACCCGGCCTCGAATCCGTAATGGAAGTCCCAGTTCATCTCCTCGCCGTTGGTCAAAAATTCACAGTTCCCGTTCATCTTGATGGCCCACTGGCCGTTTTCCAACACGTACTTGTCCAACGAGCAGGCTCCCGCACGCAAAAGCGTGTTGTCGTCGTCGACGTAGTCCCGCACGCCGGCCCGCTTCAACAACGACATCCCAAGCCCGATTTTGGTGGCCGCATGGGTGATAATGAGGATGGACTTGATGTGAGGAAATTTCTGCTCAAACACCGGGAAGAATTTGGCCCAGAACGTCTGGCACCGGTCGAAGATCTGCTCCTCAGTCTCGCCCAGTAACGAGGGGATCACGCCCACTGTGGCGTCCCGGTTCCATAAATTTTCGTCTGCCAATTTGCTGAAAAACGTTTTTAAGCGGTCATAGTCGGCCGGCTCAGGAATCACGCCTCTGCCGACCTTGTACCACTCGCCGACCCCGCGCTCCAACACGATCTGCAAGTCGAGCATCTCGCTGATGGGCTGCGCCGTCTCCACGCACCGGTAGAACGGCGACAGCAAGATGAATTGGGGCTGGTCTTGTTTGGGCAACGAAGTGAGGTACCCGGCCAATTGACGGGCCTGCTCCACGCCGTGCGGCGCCAACGGCGGGTCGCTGTCGATGCCGGTGGGGTTTGGCGGGTGCGGCGGCGGCAACCAGTTCATACGGTAGCCGTGTCTGGCGATGTAAATTTGTTCAAGCATAAGAAACGGTTATTTTGCGGATTAGTTTATACACTCTATATTTTAGATCAACAACTCTAATGGGTTTTCCACAATCTTCTTCAATGCCTTCATGAAGTCGCCTCCCACGGCGCCGTCGGCGACTCTGTGGTCGAAGGTACCGGTGATGGTGATCACGTCGTCAAAAACAAAGCCCTGGTCGTTGACATCGCTGGGGACCGCCTTTTTGTCGGTGGTTCCGATAGCCAAAATGGCCACTTGAGGGGGGTTGATGATGGAGGTGAAGTTGTTGACGGCAGAGTTCATGCCCAAGTTGGAGATGGTGATGGTTCCGCCCTGGTACTCTTCTGGGGCCAACTTACCGGCTCTAGCTCTCTTACCCAAGTCTTTGACTTCGTTGGAGATCGAGCTCAAGCCCCGAGCGTGGGCGTTTCTCACCACAGGTGTAATCAAACCCGTAGGAGTAGCCACGGCCACGGAAACGTCGACGTTGGAGTATTGTCTGATGACGCCCTCTTCTGGCAACCACGACGAGTTGACGGCTGGCACCTGCAAAGCAGCCAAAGAAATGGCCTTGATCAACAAGTCGTTGACAGAGAGTCTGTATCTCTCGTCGGCGGTGGCGTTCAACGACTGTCTCAACTTCAACAACTTGGACACCGACATTTGCGACGAGATAAAGTACTCGGGAGCGTCCTGCGACGACTGCGTCAATCTCTTGGCGATGGTCTTTCTCATGGCCGTGAGCGGGATGTCGGTGAATGCACTGGCGGCGGGAGCGGCGGCGGCGGCGGGCGCAGCGGCCACGGAGGTCAAGCCCTCGAGGTCCTTGACGACAATTCTGCCGCCGGGACCAGAACCCTTCACGCCCTTGAGCGAGAGGCCCTTCTCCAAGGCGATGGTCTTGGCCAAGGGCGAGGCGATGATTCTGTCGGTGGGGGCCTGGGTCTTTGGAGCGGCAGCTGGGGCGGGCTCGGACTTTTCCTTTGGTTCGTCTTTCTGCTCCTTTGGCTCCTCCTTTTGCTCCTTAGGAGCGGCGCCACTGTCGCCGGCGTCCTCGGCGGTGAAGTCCTTGAAGGCGGCGACGTCGTCGGCCTCCTCCACGTACACAGCAATGGGTTTTCCAACCGGAACGTCTTGCGAGCCATCGCTCATCAAGATCTTGGCCAAGTAGCCCTCCTCCTGGAACTCGAAATCCATGGTGGCCTTGTCGGTCTCGATCTCGGCAATTGACTCGCCGGGGCTCAACTGGTCGCCCTCTTTCTTGGTCCACGATGCGATCCCGCCGGCGGTCATGGTGGGCGAAAGCGCCGGCATATTGATGACCACGTGATTGGGGAACTTGGACGAGTACGCTCTAGCCAACTGGAAGGACGAGATGGCGAGTCTCTGGGGCTTGACGGCCCGCAAGGCGAATCTACTGGCAAGAATTGACATGAAGTTAAAGTGTCGCATCAATGTTTTCCGCTCGGGTTTTATCGACCGGGCGTGGTGCACGACTGGTGAGCGCTACCGCCATGCGGTGCTATTTTTCCCCGAGCCTACCAAGAGAGTATATATTACAAGTTTATAGGTTTGCCAAATAATTTGGCGGAGACGACGGGCCGTCTTATGGCGGTGTCGGGCTCCTCGTAGTCTACTTCGACGGCGTGGTTCTTCTCGAGGGCGTCTTTGGCCGTCTGCCACGAGTACCGAACGAGCCCAAAGTGCCATCCAAACACCTTGTCGACCGATTTCTGGAGGTACCGGGCCGTGTTGGGGTCGCTGGGGTACCCCGAGCCGATGGTCTCGCCGTGCAAGAGCGGGTCGAACTGGTTGAAGTAGTGGAGGTACAAGTCCCGCGTGACCTTGGCCACAATGGACCCGGCGCTAACAATCGGAAAGAGAGAATCGGCCTTTTTCGTCACCGTGAATTGCACCCCGGGGAAAATGCCCTCGAGCTTGGCCTGGTACTTCTGCGGCGGGCCCACCGTGTCCACGTACACCGCCAGCACCGTCACAAGACTCTGGAGCCGCCGGATCAAGGCGATCGTGGTGTCGTGGGCCTGCTCGTTCAAATTGTAGGCGCCCTTGCCGTGCACGCGGTTCATGCCGCTGGAGATGTCCTTGGCGCTGAGCACGGTGGTGATCCACCCGACGTTTTTGTTGAGGTCGTGGTGTTTTTCCTCCATCTGCTTGTAGAGCTCGAGCCGGAATTCGTGCTTGAGCACCTTGGAGTCGTTGAACCCCAACCGCTTGAGCTCCGCCGAGTACGCCTCGTTGCAGTAGGCGATGGAGTACACCATGGGCCCAAGAATCGGGCCTCTGCCGGCCTCGTCCACCCCCAAAATCACCGGGTTGGTCCCGACGTTTTCCGGCACCGGCGACGCAAACGTCAACGAGTCGAAGTTGTAGTCGAGCAGCTCGAGCGACAGGGGAAGCCAGGTGTCGGTGAGCTTGCGTCTCTTGTCTTCACTCATGCGCGTAGATGTTTTTTCACCGATTCGTACGTCATAAAGGTGATGCTCGTCGCCGGGAGCACCTTGACGAGGTTGACACCGAAGCCCTTGTAGAAGCCGCCGAGCCCCTGCCGCGCAATGTGTCTTGCTTCGGCCGCAATCGAGTTTTTGTTGTTGTATGTCTGCAAATTGGCCCGGAGCACTTGGAACGGGTACATTATCACCATGGTGGAGAACTTGGCCACGCTCGAGCACACAAACACCACCTTGGCATTGTTGTGGTCCGGGCTCGGGATGAGGATGTCCTTGAGGTGGTCGTAGATCGTAATCTGGAGCGAGCTCTGGAACACCTGGAATAAGTTGGGAATGGTTCCCTTCCAGAAAGCGCCGATGCCCTCGTGCCGCACGATCTGCGTCACCCCATCGACGAGCGACTGGTACGACCCGGCGGCCTGTCGGCTGCTGCTGAGAATCCGGGTCTTGAGCACCCAGAGCGGATTAGTGAGCAACAGCGTAGAGATGCCTGCTAGCGTCGACGAGCTGAAGTACCGGGCCGTGGGGTTGCTGGACGGGTTGACCGACTTGAACTCGGCGTAGAGCGTGAAGTAGATCGACCAGGCGCTGATGTTGCCCACCAAGTTGGGCACTATTCCTCGGTAGAGCTCTCTCGCTATACTGGAGGACTTTGCCTGGTGGGAAAGTTGGGTTAGCACCCCGCCCAAGGTGCTGTTTGACACCTGCAACCGGATCTTGACGAGGTCTAGGGGGTGCGTCACCATTGTGGTGGCGAAGCCCGCCGAGACGCCGGCCATGGCCTCGATGTCCCGATCTGAAAGATGCATAAAAAGCGAGATGAGATGGCGAGCAAAATACTGGGGCACCCGCCACCACTACAGCTCCGACTGCCGCCGGACGAACATCCTTACATGTGCATTATATATACAGTCTAAACACTTGGGAAGGGACTCAACAAGTTGAACAAAGCAGGCTTGTTGGGGGTGGCGGACCAGCCTAAGTACAACACAAACGGAATGAAGCCGTAGTGAGCAACGGTTCTGGAGTAGTCCAAGACCTTGTTGATTCTCTCTTTGGACTCGTCAGATAAGGTGATTTGGGCCATGGTAAAAATTTGATTTTTCAACGAGGTGTGCGATTTTTCTGCCACTAGCCCAGGAGCACCAATGAAATAGACAAATGAGCAGGCAATGGGACAGGGATTGGGACAAGGAACAGACAAAGCAACCAAGACGGGCCAACTCAGTCAAGTCGAGCCTGACAGACTTGATCCAGAATATCCCAGATCCTGGCACGGCACCCGCCGCAATAGGAAACCCCAGTAGATCAGCCTGTACACAGCAACACCAAAGCTAAAAGTCCGAAGGCGTGTCTCACGTTTTAAATTTACTAGCAATGATTGCTACTGCAAATTCGCTGTGAGCAAAAAACCAAAAATAGCCCGGAACCCACACTAAAAGTCGCCCACAGCCACCCATTGGACGTAGAACCACTGAAAAATTCCTGGTGAACCGGCCTGCATTGCAGCTAATTTCCAGAAAACTCCAGCGGCCCTCAAGGTTTTAGATTTCGGATTCAATTTGGCCACAGACCGCCAGCGCTCGCAACCGATGATATCATACTCAAGCCATATAAATAGGCCACATTCGCGGTAATTTCACTAACTATGACTAGCCCAGACAAATCTCCCGCATTCCAATCGTACTTGAATAACGATGGAATTGACGAATTACAGCCTGCATTGAGAAAGCATCGGGTCAGCTCGTTGTCGTTGTCGGATTTGAACCAATGGCAGAACGGGCTCACCAAATTAAGCTCCTCCACTTCATTGAACAAGTCGTCTCAGAACTTGAAAAAGGTCGACTCCTTGGCCAAATTGAGCCGCAACTCCAGTATCATCAAGAGAAAGAAGAGAACCATCGTGGATCATGCCCGGGTGGCCAGTTACGCCTTCTGTTTCGACATTGATGGGGTCATTTTGAGGGGTCCTAACACTATCCCCGAGGCCGTTGATGCGTTGAAATTGTTGAACGGCCAGAACAAGTACAACATCAAGGTGCCCTCGATCTTTGTCACCAACGGAGGCGGCAAGCCCGAGTCGCAAAGAGCCGAGGACTTGTCCAAGCGGTTGCAGACCACCATTACTTCGGACCAAATTATCCAGGGCCACACCCCCATGAAGGACTTGGTCGGTGTCTACAACAACGTGTTGGTTGTGGGCGGTGTCGGCAACGTGTGCAGAAACGTCGCTGAGTCCTACGGGTTCAAGAATGTCTACACACCCTTTGACATTTTAAAGTGGAACCCGGCGGTTACCCCGTACCACGATTTGACCCCGGACGAGGCCAACAGCGCCCGCGACGTCGACTTCTCCAAGGTGGCCATCGACGCCATCTTGGTGTTTGCCGACTCGAGAAACTGGGCCGCTGACCAGCAGATCATCTTGGAGTTGTTGTTGTCGAAGAACGGAGTTATGGGTACCGAGTCCAAGACCTACGACGAGGGCCCACAGATCTACTTCGCCCACTCGGATTTCATCTGGGCCACCAACTACAAGTTGTCCAGATACGGCATGGGAGCATTGCAGGTTTCGATTGCTGCCTTGTATAGAGAGCACACCGGCCACGAATTGAAGGTGAACCGGTTCGGTAAGCCCCAAAAGGGCACCTTCCAGTTTGCCAACAAGGTGTTAACGTCCTGGAGACAGGGTGTGCTAGACGAGCATATCAAGAAGTTGTCGGTGCATGATCCTAATGCCAAGGATGCCGACATTTTGATCAACGAGGAGGGAGAGGAAATCATCAACCAGGAGAAGTTGGAGAGCTACAGTTATTCTTCTGACGAGGAAGAAGAGGAGTCTGGAATCAACACCAAGAACTTGGCGGTGAAAAAGGAAGAGAAGATCACCTTGCAATTGCCCCCAGCCTCCACCGTCTACTTTGTGGGTGACACCCCCGAGTCCGACATCAGATTCGCCAACTCGCATGACGTTTCGTGGCACTCGATCTTGGTCAAGACCGGAGTCTACCAAGAAGGCACCGAGCCCAAATACAAGCCTAAAAAGCTCTGTAACAACGTGTTGGACGCCGTCATATACGCCATCGAAAGAGAGCACGAGAAGGAGTTGGCTGAGTGGAACGAGGGTGCCGAGGACGAAGACGTGATGAAGTTGAACTTTGCCGACTTGGTCATGACTCCCAGCAACAAAAACAAAGACGCTACGCCCGCCAAGCCAGTGTCTATCGAGCACGAGTCGGTTGAGGTGCCGGTCGTATTAAGTGAACAGATTAGTAAGTTTCAATAGACACTCCATAGAATTACCATAAAGCCACGACATTGTAGGTGCAAAAAAGTCGCAGTTGTTCGCATTGTTTATTCTTCATGTCGTTAACACACCTCCAAAACAACATCTCGTTGTACTCTGCGCAAGAGGAGTTCGCCAAGAGCGAGCTCGAGGACCCCAGCAAGGTGGCTAACGAAATCGCCACCGAAAAACTCAAGTTCTCCAAGCTCAAGTTCCAGTATTTAGAGCAGGAAACAAGAGATAAGTTTTTACGAATTATTTTGAGCAACACGCCCATCCAGATCACCGAAGACGACTTGTCGAAGATCCGTGACGAGTCGGGTCAGCTCAAGAGCGACTTGAAGCTGCTCAAAACGCAGTTGAACGAGAAACAGGCCGAAATCGACACCGCTTCAGAGGACTTTTTGCGTAAAGATGCTTCTTTTAAGGACAAATACGACATTGCCAACCAGCTCATAGCCGAGATCGACGCCATGGACAAGGAGTACCACAAGTTGGTCGCGGACTTGGACGCGGACTTGGTGGAGGACGTTGGGTCGCTCGCGGTGGAAAACGTCACCGAACTCGACGGGGTAAAAGCGCACCAGGACGAGCAGCTCGCCCAGCAGCAGAGCTTGCTCAACCAGCTCAGCAACGAGCACAAGCTCAAGGAGCAGTTGGCGGAAAGCCAGGAAGTCAACCTTGCCAAAGCCAGCCAGCAATTGAGCGACATTACCGTGGACTCGCTGCAGCAGCCCACGCGAAACAACTCTACCAACACCCTCGGCAAGTGGATCAACGAGGTCAACCGGCTCTTGGGCCAGTTTCTCGACCTGAGACACCAGTTGGTGGTGGAAGACGACATTGAAATTTCAGTCGACCAGCATAAAATCGTTCTTGACCGGGAAAAATTCACCGTCAAGTCGACCACCACCGCGCTCGACACCGGCCGGTTCGATGGCGCCGGCCTCGAAGAAAAACTCGAGCTCCTCTACCAGGTTTTGGCGCCCCAGCCCGGCACGTCACATGATCACATGGGCTAGAAAAATCACCCGCGGTTCCCACCATAAACAGTCTGGTTCGGATGTCGACTAAGCAGCAGGAGCTCTTGGAAAATCTACTTAAGTTGGCCGAGAAGGAGCAGAAGAAAGGAAACAAGTCCATCACGCAAGAAAAACTCGACAGTTTATCCGAGTACGTTATCAAGAAAAAACTCGGAACCAAGTACTCCAACTATTACCCCGTACCTGAAAAGCCCGCTTTCAGTCCGTTATTTAACAAGTTCCAAGTGCCGCAAACGCAGCCCGTCAAGCGCCGGAAGTTTGTGAACGCCACCTCTTTCAAGAATATCGAGAGGACCATCATCAGCATCTTAGAATCGATCGCTGCTGTTCTAGACAATTTGCATTTATTCTCCAAACTCCCCATGTTCCCCGAGCTGCTTCTAGGGTTTCTCAAGCAGACCAACAAGCTCTGGGTGTTGATCTTGGTGTTTTTGATCCGGAAAACCACCTCGCAGTTGCTCAACTTGTTGAAAAAAGAGAAGAAAGTCAAGATCGAGTTGAACATCTTGAACCAAAATGATAAGCTGCTCATCGACAACTCGATGTTCAAGAAGTACGAGAAGGTGTTGAAGGACCTCCGGTTCGACAAAATGATGTTGATCATCGAGTTGATCGGTAACTTCATGGACCTCTTGTTCAATGTGATTGAGTTATATGGGGTAGGTGTTCCTGACTGGTTCATGAGCTTCTTAAACTTCGCCAGTATGGCCATGACCATCTACAGAATGAACAAGGACGACGAGTACGTCGACGACGACATCACCGAAGAATTGATATAATTGTATTGCTTTATAGCTAATGTTAAGTATCGCGATAATTGATGATTAAACAACTACGTCAACAGAATACCCAGGCCCTCAACGACGTCGCCGACCGTTTGCAGGAGTGTCATGACGCCATCACCTCCTTCAGCATTGTGGAGGACCCCAACTTCAAAGTCGAGGCTTCGAAGTCCGATCTCTCGTTGTCTCAGTTGAATGAAAAATTGACTACTTTCAATACTGATCTCCGCTACTTGAACGAATTGTGGGTGCTCAAGGGACTCATCCTGGAGATCGAGCACGCAGACACAGACGTGCAGGATCTCGCCGAGTTGGAGCACCGGTTCTCCAACCACAAGAAATTGATAACCAAGATCGGTGCCTTGGATGATACTTTGGTCATTAAATTGGAATTAAAGGAAAAAGCCAATGACTTGGAACAGACAAGCATTCGGTTACTAGAGGACGTATTCGGAAGGTTCTTTGCTGATGCCGATACGTTCGATGCACAAGCTTTGTCGTGTGAATTCGGGCAGTTTATGGATTTGGTTGATCTGATTCCGTTTGAAACTCGCATCAACCACGGTTTCACCGAGTTGAAGTTGAAGTGGGAGGCATACTTGTCGCGGTTGACCTCGAAGAATCTCTTGACGCTCTCGTCGGAAGACACAGTTCACAAGTTGGCCTTACGCCCAACAGACGAAAGCTTGAACAATGTGTTCACCTCGGCGTTGAACTTCGTCAAGTTCATCAACCTTCTTCAGAAAGATGTGTTGAAGCAGTTTTTCGCCAACAAGCTCTCTAATATTCTAATTGAGGCTGTTTCCGCCAATATTAATGAACTTATTAATTCCAACAACGAAACCCTCATCGAGGTCATCGACCTTGCGGCCTCGACCCACTGGAACCTTTCCATTGATATCAACAAGGATAACTTCAATCTGCGATTGACCAACATCTACAACAACTGGTTGGTTGATAACTTCATAAACAAAATTCGGATCGCCTTCAAGACCAGCGATTTGACCCAAGTCAAGGAGATCAAACTCGAGGTCGACTCCGATCGGTTGAACAACATTGAGCAGCAGCTCGACACCGCAGAGAAGAAAATGAACCGGAGTTGGTCGCCGGACCAGGACGAGCCCGCCCAAGCAGCGGAGCCAGAGGAGGATAACTGGGACGACGGCTGGCAGGAAGAGTGGGACAGCCCTGTGAAGGAGAAGGCAACGGCACCGGACCCGCTCGTAAAGCCAGAAGATGACGAAGATGGATGGGACGATGGCTGGGACGCCTGGGACGAAGACAACCTTGACGGCCCAAAAGCCCCGGCACCGGTTGAGCCCAAGCCAGTAGCGAAGCCAGCAGAGAAACCAGCCGCGTCTAAGCCAGTAGAGGGCCAATTGCATCTCACCACGGCCAAAGTGACGTTCTTGCCAGATACGCTTCTAGAAATCGTTAACGATTTCCAGATCGAGTCGACCGGCGAAATCGACACGCTCATCTCCACCATACTAGCATTTGCATCGCAGCACTACCCCAAGGTGCACGGGACGTTTGTCCAATTCAACGATCTCTACTTCCTCTACAAAAACATCATGCATGAAGACTTAAATACGTATGCGTCGAAGCTTGTCCGGCAGTTGAAGCACGACTGCTCGAACGAGTTGGTGAGCATCCTCCTCCAGCTCGATGTGTCGGAAAATTCGAGCAACGTCGAGGTGTACGAGGCTCTCCAGCACTGGTTCAAAGAGCTCAATGGCAGAGACCTCAAGTCCACCAACTACCTCAAGTTCAAAGAGATCGTGTTGTTTGCCATTGAGTTGGTCAACAACTGGATCAGCAACATGATTTTGTCGATGAACGAAATAACCGAGTTGGGGTCGGAAAAGGTCACCAATATCATTGACAACTTTAATGTGATTTTTGACAGGAATTTGACGTCCATCAATGAGGAAATCGTGCCGTCGCAGAACCGAGTGGCCAATTTCCGGTTCCTCGTCAACAACCACCTCGTCGACATCATCGAGCGGTTCTACCAGGGGGAGTTCTACGACATCACCACCCAGGAATTGATCATGGTGATCGAAAGGACGTTTGTCAAGTCGGAGCTCCGAGACAACTACATCAACGAGATCATTGAATTCAGAAACGTCAATTAATCTATCTAATACACAACCGAGCCGCCGTTAACCTTCTTGCCAGTCTTAGCAATGGTGTTGTGGACGGTATCGTAATCTAAAGAATCAGCGGTGGTGACATCGACCGTCTGGTCTTCCAATGAGATGGCGATGTTCTCGACCCCGTCCAATTTTTTGAGGACTCGGTCCACAGCTCCCGAGCAGCCGGAGCACAGCATGGAGACGTCAAAGTGGTATTTATGGGACATAACTAGTAGTAGAAACTTTCTGAATTTATAATCGGATTCGGACCGGACACTCCAGCCACAGCGCCAGCTAAATGTGGGATGAGTTGGTTTTGGCACGAGCGCTCTTCTATCAGCTATCATTATGACGACAGTAGCTCTGATGGGAATTAGCGAGGTCCGACCCAACTTCGCCCAGAAGGACGACCGGTACCATCTGTACGAGCTCGACCAGTCGGAGTCCATCACTTTTTTATACGGGCTACTCTATGACGAAAACCTGGCCCTCTCCAAATCAGACATCCTAACGGTGTTAACTAGCCTCAAGGACCGCGAGGAGACCCTCCCGTTCTCGTACGGCGCCTCCCGTGCCCACGACATCCAGGGCGTGCGGTGGCCTCGAGGCTTGCGCTCCCGGTTCATGGATGAGCGCCAAAGAGTTTCGTCCACCGGATGGTTTCGAAATATTCCCGGTTCATTGGACCAAGCATTAAACGTATGTTCTGCGCCCCCGGCTCCTACTAACCCCAGCAACAAACAGTGACGTCTGCCACGCATCTCGCCGACTTCTTTCGGTTCCAAAAATTCGTTTCCAAGCTCAAGCTTCACATCACCCACTTCCAGCTCCGGAATTTGGTATGCTGCTCCACGACGTCCAAGGGCGTCTACTACCCGCTGAACTACTACCACACGCTGTCGGGCTACTCCGAGGACCCGCTCACGTCGCTCGAGCACGACGCTTTCTTCAAGATCAACCGATTAGCTTACGACAACGTCGACGCCGACACCATGAAACTCGACTGCATCATCGACAGCAAGCACCTCGTCCACAATCCCAACAGCCGGGTCTCGACCATGTCATGCTCCAACCGGTTTCTTGTCACCGGCACCTTCGAAGGTGGCTACATTCTTACGGACGTTTCCGACACGGACCAGTTCCGCCACTTGGGCGAGTACCAGCTCACGCCCTCCATGGACGGCATCACCAACAACATCATCATCAGCGACAATAAAGAGCTCATTGTGTCGTCCAACGACAAATCTATACGACAGGTTGATCTCGACCGCAACATCATCACCAGCGTGCATAAAATGGACTACAGTGCCAACTGTCTCGCCCTCAACCCGTCCAACTGCCACGAGCTTCTTGTCTGTGGCGACACTACACACTTATATATTCATGATACCCGGGCCCCAGGCGGAAACACCGCCGCTTTTAAGGGCCAACAAGATTTCTCGTTCAGCTGTGATTGGTCGCCAGCGGACGCCAACCTCCTTCTCGCCGGCAACCAGGACGGCTGTGTTCGTCTTTGGGACCGAAGGGCCGGCGAACTCCCATTGCACTGCTTTTCTGGGTCGCTTGGCAGCTCAGTGCGCCAGAACGGAACGGTACGCAACACCAAGTTCAGCAACAACGGTCAGTACATCTGCTGGGCCGAGAGCCTCGACCATGTGGGCTTGTTGAAGGTGGAAGACCTTAACTCTTCGGAGGTGATTGAAGCAGTGCAGTCCATCGAATTCATCGGTAAGTGCACCGGTTTGAGTTTCTGTGAAACGGACATGGGCTACGGAGAACAGTTGATCATAGGGGTCTACGATTCGCCGTTGGGAGGCATATTATCGTATAATTTACCGTCAAGTCGGAAGACTTTGGATTTCGATTTCGTGTTGTAGGACAACACGGATTAGCATTATTTATAGGGGACTGGTAGGTACATAGTTGGAAACCATTCATGTTACATAGTTGAATACCATTCATGTTACATAGCTGAATACCATTCATGTCATTATCTATTTACATCACCACATATCGTCTACGTTTTCACTCACTTGCATCTGGCCGCCGACCTGCTTGACCATTTCGTCTAGTTTGCTGACTTTCCACTGCTCTTTGCACAACCCAGCGATTACTCGGGCCTTGTTCCGGGCCTTTGTCAAGTTTTTCTCGTAGTTGGCCACACTTTCATCGTCGTTAGAGGCAGTAATGGTGTCGAGAATATCATTGAACTGCGTGAGGTGGTTGCTGAGCGACTTGATATTGTAGTCGTCCACATGTCCTGTCCAGTACTTCGACAAGCCTCTTAAATAGCCCACCGCTAAAAATCTCTGGAACCCAGTTTGGTAACCGTACTCTTTGCCTTCATTATATTGCTGTCTGGTGGACTCCTCTTGCCCCTCTTTGAAGCCCTCCTGGTAGAACTCATCCTCTAGCGATAGGAGCTCGTCAAAGTCGAATTCTCCGTGCGTCTTCCGTCGTTTAATCCCATTATCTGACTCCATAGCGATTCGCGATGCCCATGGATGAGACTCAAGATGATGTTGCAGGCCACACCCGAGTGAGGAAGGGCCAGATACGCAACGAGTACTCGAGCGAGAGCGAGAGCGACAGTGATGACGATAATGCCCAACCAGAACAGAGTCAGGCAATTGATAAAAATGATGATGACGATAACGACTCGGATATGTTTGCCAGTGACGATGAGCCGGCGCCACCGCCACCGGATAAACGTCGCAAGAATGTTCTTGATATGGACAAGTTCAACCAGGAAGCTGGCATCGAAGACGGCCCTTCAGACGAAGAACAAATTTATGAAAATTATGATAAGGTGCAAGATTACTATAATAGCATTGAGGACGGAACCCGGTCTGGCCTCAAGCTCGAGCCGAAGATCGAAGCCTTCTCTTTGAAGGCTGAGGAGCAGGAGGGCCATTTTGATAATGACGGTAATTTTGTTCGAGAACAGCAGTCCGAAGACGAAGATTGGCTTTCGTCAATAAAGAAATCTGATATAGCCAAGGCCAAGCAGGCTGAAGAGCAGCGAGAGATCAAGCTTCAGCAGAAAAGTGCTGTGGCACTCTCAATGGAAGAATTGCTTGTAGGCATAATTGAAATTCTTGACCCTGCTGAGACACCAATGGAGGCATTACGTCGATTTGCACCCAATAAAACCAGAAGGAAAATTAAGCTGGACGACAAGGAAAGGAGCCAAACAGCCACTGCTATTACAGATATATGTAGCAAACTATCCATAGCCAAAGGCTTGGATGATATTTTTGAGATGACCAGGGAAGAGCTTATGAGACTATACAAGACCGAAACTGGCCACGATATTCCAAGAGGAACAAAACGACAAAGAGATGATGATTCCGAGGAAGAGCAAGATGGCGACTCGGGGGACAAGGGGGACTACGGCGAAAAAGTGTGGGAGTATGAATGGCTAGATGAGCCTGGGGTTCTAGGGCCATTTTCAGATTACGAAATGAACTATTGGAAAGAAACATACTTCAACAAAAACGTCCAAGTTAGAAGAATCGGAGAGTCCCAATTTACGCATATCGACGACGTTACTTTTAATGTATAATTAATGTATGATACAGTCTATATTACAATTAGTCCCCTAAATAGGTTTCAAGTGGAAAGTCCACGTCGTTTGCAACGATTTGGATCTCTTCAAACGACAAAACACATCTCCATCGAAGTTTTGCGTGCAAGATGTCCTTTGTGGCAGTCCTGCTGATGTGGCCCTGGGTCTCTAGAAGGGCGACTTGGGCTGCTAAATCAATATTGCTTGCCAAAGAGAGCTTGGCTATTTCGTGCTCTCTTTCCACCAATTCCAAATCACTCAACTCCTTGAACAATTGGGCAAACTCCTCGTCATCGTTGAAGTACTTGGCCTCGCTTCGGTATATCACGAGGAAAATTGCAAATAGTCTTTCCAAATCGAACCCATTTGGTGAGAGAAGCTTTATATCTATGTCCTTCTTGAGCAAGGTCTGTGACTTTTGGCGCTTCTTCTTGAATTTTCTCTTTTGATTGTTCTGCTTCTTCTTTACCGCTGAAAAGTAATGGAGATCGTTTTTGGGCTCGATGTACGAGCCAAGATAGCCGGCTATGAGTAGGAATTTAGCTTGGTACGTCAAGTCCAGGAGCTTCATGATGGACCCATCCTCCTCAACCTCCAAGGTTGTGTAGTCCTTAACAAGGGATGTCTGGAGTGCTTCGTCGTTACCAAACATGTCCTTGTTACTATTATAAATCTTCATGAAATCATCCAATGTGAATCTGGCATCAAGAATAGGCTCAATGAACGCATCCCATTTACTGAAACAGAAGTCTGCTAGGAGATTCATCGCCAGACCCGTGAATGGAAAGCACAGCTCGACCATCACCTGGACGTACTTGTCCCAAAAACCTTGGGCTGCTGGGGTCTCGTCCACTTCTGGTGACCCAAAGAAACAAAATCGGTGCTTTTTGAAGATGTGAATTATTTCGTCTTGGGTGTAAGGGCGGAAGTATATTTGAGACATGGAGGAGGTGACCGCTTCTATTGGTTCTTCGATGTTTCCAATAAGAACAAACGTTACTCTTGAAAAACTAACCTCATGCAAACGAGCCAAGCCGGCGATAACTTCGTGGGGATCGTCGGGGAATTGGTCAATTCGGTCAAGAACCACCACATGGTGGCCCTCAAATTGGGCAGCCTTGAGGTATTCTTCCAAATTGCTGGCAAAACTGAAAATGTTGTCGCAGGTACTGAATACTGAAGTGACATATGTGCCTTTATTGAGGAACAGCAAATTCTCCAGGACTTCGACTCCGATGTCCTCCATGATCCGCAACAAGACATTCAGAAGAAGGATCTTCTGAGACAAGTATTCATCGCAGGTAATGACGGAATGGGAAAAATTCATCTTGCGAAGAAACTCACTTACTATCAAAGTCTTTCCCACTGACTTGTAGCCGAAAATATTGATGACCGGCACCGAATCCTCGAACTCGGGCTGTATTAGGGCATCGAGGCAATCAAACTCATAATCCCGGTACTGGTAATCCTTTTTTAGCTGGTTTAGCGTTTCTGGAAGTACTTGATTCATCGATGAAATCGCGTTGATTTTCAGATCTAATATATTACAGTATATGCTATTTAAATCAGGGAAGCTCCTCTAGGAAGCCCCTCAACAATTGTAAGTTGTAATGAGATGCCACGTGGGTGTACAAGCTAATTCTCTTTTCCACTTCATGGTGGCTGATGGTTTCTTCCCATTTACCGGAACATTTGCAGTATTCGCTCATATTGTCCGGCTTCACTTGATGACATTTGGCACACTTCAAATCTTGCTGCAAGAACTTGGTGAACATGCAGCTGAATTGGGTGAGAAGCTCCTCTTCGATTGCCACTCTATTGTATGGTCTTAAACAATGGGCACAATTCCAAATTTCTGTATCCCGGTCTCGACATAAGTCAATATCTCTGACACTGCTGCAGTAGTCACAAATGACATGGGGAATCTTCAATGAAGCACTGGGGTTGATGAAGTTGGCCTCGGCACTGAACTCTTTGACGTCGAATATAGACAAAAGTTCCTGTCTCAATACTCTGACTTCAATGCTACGTTTCTTAGAGAGACTGAACACCGCACACAAGAACTTGACCAACTGCAAACAAGGATTTCTGAAGTTGAGGTGAGATCCTGGCAACTTGGGGAATTCGTACTCTTGCTTCAAGTCGGTATTGATAATGGATTCATTTTGGCGACGGAACAACAGCTTCATTCTCTTGAATAACGGCTTTCTAAAGAGTTCGGTAACTCCGTTATCGATGTTCATATCCTCCTCGTTATCCATAGAGTCCAATTTCTGCTGGCCTTTCAATATATGTGCAATTTGGGTGATTCTAGGAGTGCCTGTCTGAGTGGGTCCCAACAATGTATCGTTCTTAAACTTGGTGAGACTGTCCAAGAAAATCACTAGCCAGTCCTCAAACTCCTTTTGGAAGATGACCGGCAAGAATTGCTGAATTTGCCATTTATTGAATGGCTGCAAATCTTGGATTTCATCACTAGTAATTTGTGTACAGTAACGGCCACCAAAGTTGTACTCATCCAACCAAATCAACACATCCCAATACTTTACTATGTTCATTTCTAGGAAGCTGAACAAGGGCTTGGTCTTGGCCGCTTTCACAATGTATTGGCCAAATGCATACGAGTTTTCCACCGAAACTTTGGAGGTTTCAATAAACATTTTGTTTCTGTTGGCAAAGATCACATTGGCATTCATTCTCTTGAATTCGCCAATCAACTGCAACAATGCTTTGGTTGTAAGATTGTGAACATGATAATGTAATGCAAAGTCATACAAGCAAGAGCTATTCTTCTGAACCCATGCAACCAAGTGGTTCAACATCGAATCAGCATTGATATCTTGTTTCAACGCATCATCCCACCAGTCTTTAACCATGCCCCTCAAGACATTGAGCTGAGACAATCCAAATCCATCTTGCATTAAGGTAGATGCACCATTGTTGTTGTCATCAATTAAGCCTTCATCCACCATGTCAGCACCTTCAGCTTCATTGATGATTGAACTTGTTAAGATTGTGTTGATTGTCAATGTTCCAATGTCGATCTCCAAACATGCTGTTTCATAGATTTCAGGGTTATTGATCACCGGGAAGTCCAAACTTTCAAAGTCAAATGCTCTATCCATTTCGAACCCACCATGGTCTGCAAGTGGATTGGACGACCACCAAAGAACAATGTTGTTGCTAACAAGTCTTCTGGCATACTCTATATCAATCATGTACCCAGTATTTTCAATCTGCAAGTTACAGAGTGGGATATTGCCATACTTTGCCAACGAAATCAAATTCTTGATCCAAGATGCCAACACAAAATAATGATTAATGAGTCTCTTGGTTATCAACGAATGCCATCCAACTGCAGGTAATGACAATTCACTGACATTCATCTTTATTGTTGGATAACTAGCTGTGGAGCTCAACAAAGATAATAACTTGTCAGTGTATGGAGATTGAACGGCTAAAAGTGCCTTGTTGCTTTTACTTTCACCGATCTTGGTCAATGCCTTATCAAGCTTCTTGTATAACTTACCATTATCACTAGAATAGGTGATATCGAATTTCATGTCATCAGGATATTCAATGATATTGTATAACTTCCCGAGCCTGTCTTTTTTGGATTCATAGATATCCCGGTAGATCTTGGACATGTTACCCGGTAATTCTTGTGCACTTGCTGTTGGTTTCAATACAAAAACAGAGCATTCATTATCCCATGTTTTGAAGACAGCAAAAAATTCATAACTGTTGGTAACAATATGAAGCAAATAAAGAATATCCATTTCAAATCTCTTGAGATAATCTTCATTCTTAACTTGAATCAAATCCCTACTGAAAAAACCATTCTTCAATCCCTTTCCTAAAGCCCCAACTCTCGTATCGTCAAATTTGACAGTATTTCCCAAATCAATAATGGCTCTCTCGGTGGCATGAACTTGACCTTCATAGAGACCAAGCAAGTTAGAGTCCTGAAGGATACTGTCAATGTTGGATATCTCATCTTGGTATACACTTTCTGGAACAGTTATTTTGTATAAATGTGTACCATCGTGACCGTTAGGAAGTACTGCAGTAGACTTTTCAATTTCAGCATTCACCATTGTCTTTTTGCTATTGATTTCAGACTTGAAAGAAGCGAAAACTCTCTTTGGGATATGGAAGTTGAATGTATGAACTTTGTTGTTGGCAAGAATAAACACCTTAAGAACTCCAGGCTTGTTAGGGTCGGACTTGTATTCTAGAATTTGCCAGGTAGAGCCTGCAATGGTTTCAGCTTGTTTCCTAATCATACCACCAACAGAAGATCTATGTGATGATTCAGCGTTTTGACCAAACAATTTCTTTCTTCTCTCTCTAGTCTTGCCTTGGTCTGCCCATTTAGCTTTCTGGTATTCCAAGAACCGAACATAGTCAGTGAGCATGTCTGGACAAGGTCCACTCAAAATTGCCTGGTTGCGTTCTTCATCTTCTTCTTGCTGAGCTTGCTTGCTCAATCTCATGAGCCTTCTCTTGCGAGAAGCGGTTACCTTTCCTACCTTAGCTTGTGGGCCAGAGATTTGACCAAAGTCCTCTATATCCTTGATGTCCTTTGCTCTTTTCTCGAGCTGTTCTTCTTTAGTTCCTTTTGAAAAGAAACTCGAGATGCTTGATTGTTGTTTCTTATCATTCTGATTCTTAATTCTTCTTTGTAACCATTCAGGATGAGGAACTCTAGGCACAGGATTTGTGACACCTTGCAATGCAGCAGGAATAGTAATAATCTTTTGGATAACAGAAGCTAAACGCTCGTAGTAATAATTCCAGTCAAGGATACTTCTGGGATCAAAGTTAGTCAAAGAAGGGGTTTTTAACCATTTCCTCAAGCAATCTTCTCTCTTTGTCTTCTCTTTTAAAGCAAAGATAGCAACTGGGATTGCTCTTTCGGTCACAGGAGCGCCAATAGGATTAGCACTAATAATGTACTTTGTTGCAAGACCGGCATCCTTCACCATCTCTGGGCCCAAGAATTCACCCATTCGTCTAGCAGTAGTGATAGAGGTAGACTTTTGGCTTCCATATTCGGCAAGACTCTTGGACATACTTTTGTTTTCACAAATCAACTCGATTAAATCGTCATCCTCAAGCATTCCACCTTTGGTATCCAAAACATCAAGCCAATTATTAGCAACAGCGGCAACAGCATCGTAACATCCTTCCAAAGTTTTACCTTCCAAGAACAATTTGAAAATATCAGATTGGAAGTTTTTCACCAACTGCAATTCACCTCTTCTTTTCAACTCAAACCCTTTTAATTCTGCCAAGGAACCATCATCATTGAAAACGGCATATCTTTTCTTCAAACCTTTATCTTCTTCTTTAGAAGTTGGCAAAACCATGGCCTTATATGGACCATCGACTTCGAAAAAGATAGAGTTCTCTGAATGAGTTTTGTACTTGAAGGTATCAGCATCCACAAGATCTTGGTACTGATGGTTTGTGAACTTTTGGTGAACGATGTAATTCAACATGGAACATGGATATTCAAGGAAGATAGTTTTGCCATCTTTGCATTTTAAGTTGAAGTTTTCTGGGAAGGACTTGGGCAAAATACACCAGATACCATCTGTGTCCAATTCCAAAGGTCTTCCAAGTCGCTCGACTAATGCTCTAGCCATTTGAATAATTGTAGAACCAGTCAAACATGTGATACCAGCCATTTCCATGGAATACCAACGAGATCCTTTTCTCATGACATAACCGTAGAAAGAATTCAAAATAACCTTGTGGGCTAATTGAAGAGAATCGTACAAGACCACCATCTTAGATGCTTCGTCTCTACCTACAGCATCTGATTTTTTGACTTTTGCAGTCTTACCTTTCCAAACTTTAGCCAAAGTCTTGAACTCGTAACGACGATCTCTGAAGGATCTCACGGTATCAACGTAGAAAGGATTTTCTCTTTGACAAACAATTGACTCTCTGTTAACGGTTTCAGTTTGTTTAGTTTTATGGTACACCTTACGAGAATATTCCGAAAGACGCTTCTTGATATGCAGAGCTTGTTCAGTGTAAGAGAGTTCGTCGAATGATCTTGGAGGTAGCCATGGTTTGAGAGCAGGAAAAGTTTCATTTTGAAGGGTTCTCTTGATCATACCATATTCATTCATGGCAGCAGGAAAGAATTCACCTCTCCAAGACCACTCCAATCTTCTGTCACAGTTTTTACCCGGTCTGTTGAAATCACAAGCGGCACAGTCCTCTTCGGTTTTCATAGAATCGGGCTGTAATCTATTAGAGGTCATGATGTTAGGATACATGGACGCCACGTCAACGTGGTAAATTAAGGGATCCTCACGCCTCACAGGCTTGGCTTTGATGTCCAAGAGCTGCTGTTTGATTTGGTCAACGATTTCCTGGTAGTTTTCCACGTCTTTAATGCTTTTATTATTTTCGACTTCCACACAGAATCTAACTGCATTGGGAAGATCTTTGATTAATTCATCAATAGCAGATGTATCAACTTTGAAGTCACAAGGAAGATCGCTACGGAAAACACCTGCTTCCAATGACTCGACGTGACCTCCCACGTAAGTTTCAGATTCAAGTAGATGCCCATTATAGAATCTTTCAACGGGGTCTGAATGTTTGTTGGGCAACAAGATATTCTTTTCATAAGCCTGGACCATCAACAACATTTCACATAAGGTACCAGTACCTTTACGTAACACTTCGTCGGGTTTCAATGGAATAATGGTGCACAAGGAAAAGATGAAGGGATGCACATATTTGTAGTATAAATAATAGGTTGCAACAGCATCAGAAACGGAGTATTCAGAGAGAATCTGGGGCTTGTCGATGGCATAAATGGTCATTAATTCAGGGTCCAATTCAGTAGGATTGTAACCCAACTTTACAGTGGTAACGGCTTTCAAACCTTGAGAACCTTGGGGCAAGTACGAGTCTCTTTTCACCCACCGGTAACAATCCATGTGTACACAGTACTTGGACTTGTATTCGCCCTCACTGTCCTTGGCGAACCCGATTTCTTCAAACATGTCCAAATCGTGGAATCTGGCCCGATCCTCGACAAATGGCCAATCGAAGAAGTCACCGTTAAATGTAGCGATGACGGTAGGCCTGCAGTCTCTGATATGCTCGAAGAATCGGATCAAGACACCTTTCTCGTCTGGTTCATTGAATATGGTGAATATACCGGGATACTCTGGTTTAGGGGTATACTCGAAATCATCGATATCCTCCGAGATGATCTCCCGGTTGGTGATCAAGAACCCTTCGCCGTCGATCATGTAGGAGATCATCATGATCTGATCGACTTTTGAGTCTGGGAACTTCAATGGGGCCTTGGTGGTTTCGATATCGAACGCCAACACCACCGGGTCGGGGAAGGCGATCTTCTCGGGGTCCTCGACGATGGTGACCTCGGAATGCTTCACGTACACGTCGTACCACTTACCCACACGCACATTGATATCAATGGACACCCGGACGTGGTACGGCACGTCGTATTCCCGCATGTCCTCGAGGAACTTGAGCGGGTCAGTGTTGTCAGAGGTCTCGTCGCTGGCGTTGAACTGGTAGATGTCCCGCGACGACTTCTGGAGCTGGTTTTCCTTAATGACGGGCGACAAAAGCCGTCTGGCCGAGAGCATGTCGGGGATGTTGTGGAACGTCAACTTCAAGACCGTTTTCTTCAAGCCCACCAAGTGGTTGGCGAGCGACAAGTCCTCCTTGACGGTGCGCGAGACCGACTTTAAAGCGGCGGCCTCGAGAAACTTCTTGAGCATCTCCTCGACCTCCGACTCATGGCCCGGCGTCACCACCAAGAAGAAGTAGGGGTCGAAGTGCCGCGTGACCTTGAACGAGCCGCCGTCCGCGTCAAGAAAGTAGTAGTCGACTCCAGCGTATCCCGTCAAATATTCCTCCGACGGGATGGTGGTGGCGCTCATGTTGATGAGCCAGCCCTTGCGCGGCTTAGCGCCGTCGTTGTCGCCGTGCTCGAGGCGGTCGAAGCCCATGAGCGAGTCGAGCTGGTCGATGCGCTCGACCAAATGCTTTTTGGTGATGGCGTCATTCAGCAACGGGTTGTTGGCGGCGTAGGGGTCCTCAATTTTTTCCGGCTGGTGGAACGCCGTCCGCACGCCCTTGTTCTGCACGAACCGGGCGCTGGTGGAGCCTTTGAACCTGGTAGACGGCATAAGAAGAGATAGATCTTAAATTCGCGTACGCGTTTTCTCATCATGAAACCCGCTGCGTCTGTGTTTAATCTGTGCAACGATGAGTACCGCGAAAACGTGTTTGTAAACCAGCGAGCGGTGGCGGCCCACCCGCGCGGCATCGAGCTTGAGGGCGACACCGTGGCGGTGGACTTGGACCGCACGCTGTTGCTGCTCGATGACATTTTGACGAAAAAAGGCACGCCGATGGCCCCCGATGAGTTCCTCCAGTCCCGTCTGGGCGCCGTGGTGAAGATCCCCGTGCGCCAGCGCCATCAGTTCCCGGAAAACAACCCGCTTCCCGACAGTGATACGCTAAAAGTGCTCCATTACTACAGCTCGCAGCGGCTGCACAGCCAGAACATGCGCATCGAGCACTCGTTCGAGGAGACCGCCTTGATCGCGTTCGGCGTGCTCGTGGACGAGTGGGTCGATGAGTTGGTCACGGAGTCGGTGGTGCAGATGTTCATGGAGACGCCGGAAGAAGAGATGGCTGACATTAATAGTAGCGATGGCGAGAGTAGTAGTAGTGGCAGCAGCGCCAGCGACAGCAGCATCGAGGCCAGTCTCTCGGACTCGAGCGACTAGAACGTTCTACAAATAGCATGATGATAATGATAATATACACTAATTTTCTGGTTGGGGCTCTGCCTCAGGCGACTGCGTCTTCTGCTCCAACTGCTTCTGGTACAACGCCTCCTTGCCCTCGTCCTTGGCGCTGGTGGCGATGCCAAACACCCGCAAAAGAAGCTCCTGGGTGTCCTTCTTGTTGACCATGAGATTCACATTGGTAGTGCCTCTCCACAACGGAAGGAACAAGTCCTCCAAGCCGTCGTCCCGCTTGACCGTCAAGAACACACAGCCCTCCGACAACAGCTCGAGCTTCTCGGCGAATTCGGCGTCGGCGCCGTTGTCCTTGAGAAGGTGGATCTTGGGGAACGCTTCCTGGAACAACTTCTCCAACATGGCGAGGTTGCAAGTAAGCATTCGGCTGTCGCCCAAGAACTTGCGGATGGTGTGGAGCGACTCATTCTGAACTCTCCATGCACAGTCTCCCGAGTTGTTTCTTTGGGACACGAAGAGCTTGATACCGGCATGAACAATCTTGAGCTTTTGCTCTTGCATCGTCAAGATTTGCTTCAAGATGGGCGCCACATAGTAGATGGTTCTGGTAGGGACTCCAGTAGCGTTTCTGACCAAGGTACAGTCCTTGGGGAACTGGTCGTTGAAGTCGTAGAATGGCCAACATTTCTTCAATTCTTCGTGGTCTGGTTGCAAGAAGATGAATGGCTCCTCATTGGCGTCTCTTGGAAGCTTCTCCTTCTTCTTGGGGGCGGTCTCGCCGTTGGTGGTCTTTTGTTTCTTGTTGGCAACTTCGGGGTCTTCGGCGGCTCTCTTGCCTCCCTCTGGGTCGATCTTCTCGAAAACAGTGATAAAGAACCCACCGGTGTTCTGCAAGTGGGGATACACTCTGATACAGTTCTCCAAGTGGAACTCGGCGGCCTCCTCTTCAGTTGGAGGGAAAGCAGTCTCGGGAATACCCTCAGCACCTTTTTCCTTCAACTCCATGTCTTTACCAAACACAGGCCACGTAGAAATACCCTGGCGCCTCTCGAGACCAGGGAGTTGGTCGTCACAGTTGACGATTTTGATTTGGTCGCCCCACTTTCTCAAGGCAGTGGCTACCACTGCTTCGTTTTCTACAGGAGACAACGAACAAGTGGAGTAGACCAATCTTCCGCCCTTCTTAAGCAATTGCAAACCTCTGGTCAAGATGTTAACTTGCAACGAATGCAATCCCAAGGCGTTGCCGACAGTGAAATCCTTCCATACGTTAACATTCTTTCTCATGGTACCATCACCAGAGCATGGAACATCACATAAAATTCTGTCGAATCTGAGGAACTCGTTGGCATTGTCGAGCTTGATTCTAGGGAACAATTGGGCGTCGTGGTTGACAACCATAAAGTTGGGGGAGTTCAATCTTTTAACTTGGTGCACCAACATGTGGGATCTCTTGTAGTCGGAGTCGTTGGCCAAAACAAACCCAGTAGCCAATTCCTCGTCGTCGTTGGAGTGCAAGGCCTCGACCAATTGGGCGGTCTTGGATCCTGGTGCAGCACACATGTCCAAAACAGCGTGGTGTGGTTGAACGTCCATGAGCAATGGAGGAATCATCGACACCGCTTCCTGTCTGGAAATGTTACCCACTTCGGTTTCCAAGACCAAAAAACGTTGGGTTTGAGCAAACTCCTCGTTCTTTCTAATAACGGTCTTTGGAACGTCCAACTGCCATCCCAATTTATTAGGATAGTAAGATAAGTTCTTTGGTGCAAGTTTCATTCCTTCAAACTCGGCGTCTGCCAATTTTGAGACATGCTTTTCGATGAAATGGTCGTTGACCTCCTTGGCATGCGCTCTGGAACCAGTGATTCTGAAGGTGAGTGGTAAATTCTCCTGACAATGCTTCTTGAAATCTTCCCATTCGGACTCAGGAATAATATTCATGGCCTTATAATAAGTTTCCCATTTTTCATTTTCTCTGGTGACTTCAGTCCATGTGCCTTCTCTCGTGGCAGGGGCTCTGCTGCCGAACTTGCCCTTATTTCTTCTAAAATTTTTCTTTCCCATCACTCGCCTAAAACTGTTTAGCATATATTTTTCACTTTAGGCATCGCGGCACGTGACGCTATAACCGTGAATTTCAGGTCCAAACCATATAATTATCATGGCACTCAAGCGGATAAAGGCCGTAGGCTACGGAATGGTATGTATCAGCGTGTTTCGGGGCGAATGACCAGAACTAACTTCAGGCGGGAGCCATGCTTGGGGCTTCGATGTTCCACGGCTTGGAAATCCGAACGGAGATCCCCAGAAGTGCCCACCTCAGGGTCACGGCATGGTCGGAGGGGTCGATGGCGGTGCTTGACAACTTCTACACTGCGTTTGCGGTGGGGACTGGTCGGATCTCCTCGTTTAACGTGACTTTGATCAAATTGTTCGTGGTGGGTTTTTTTGTTTACGCCAACTTGATCAAGTGGTTGATTTTTGGCAAGTTAACCAACGCTGAAAAGAGAACTGTAAGAGACAACTTGGGCTACACAGTCTGGGAATTTTGTTTCGGATTCATGGTGTTTATTAATCAAATCACCAGGGTCGAGTCTATCACCAGCTATGGTGAGGTGATACGAACCCAATTAGTGCAGTATTCAGGACTTTTTCTCTGTGTGATGTTGCTCAAGGGCTTCCATCTGCTCAGCTCGGAACGGGCTTACTCCATTGCCTATAGTCAGGCAAAAAAGTCAGACTACACCAAATTGGCTTGGGGAATTGCCATTATAAATTTGGTGGATGTGGTGCTTATCCACCGGTTCTTCTACATGACGTACTACAACAACTGGGGCTTGAAGTTCGAAAACAATATTCTTGTGGCGATATTTGGCTTCGAGATCCTTCATATGTACCCATTGATTTTATTCACCGGCGTCAAGTACGCCTTGGTGTACTACGAGAAGTTCCACCACGTACATGGCTCTCGAGAAGAAGAAGACGTTTGCAACGATAAACGAGCCAAGTTCTTGAACGTGATCGAGTTCTGTGTGAACTTTATACGATTGGGAATGGCTTGCACCTTTGCGGTGATCTTCTTGTACTTCTACACGTTCCCCATCCATATCTTACCGTCGTCATACCTTACACTTCGGCTTCTTATTGTAAGAGCCCGGTGCTTGATCAGCATCAAGAAAAGAAATATCCGATTAAACAAGATCGACAACCGAATGCGGGAGCTCGTCGATTCCAAGTGTATCATCTGCTTTGACGACCTCAACCACAGTAGTACAGATGGGGTTTGCTGCTTGGAGAATTGTGACCACAAGTACCACTATACTTGTTTGAAAAGCTGGCTTTCTCAATCCAATTCTTGCCCCATCTGCCGTACCAAGGCTTAACTACGCTATTTATTCCAGGTTCACTTCGTATATATATACAGATTAAATAATAATAACACAACTTTTTGAAATGAAAGTTTCCAGGCTGGGTCAGATCAAAAGTATCCGTTATCTGCACCGCCATTGGTGATTCCAGCCGTCAAGGTACCAATGTCGGGGTCTTCATTGGTTATCTCCTTTGTCAACTCGTCTATGTTTTCGGGGTCGTTGGTGTTACTGATGAAGTCATCATATTCATATTCGTTTTTCTTGGGGTGTTTTGCTTTATCATATTCGAAGAACGACTCGGATGTCCCCATGGAACTGGTGGCCGAGGTTGAGCCGATGCCGTTGGCCGGGTGGATATTTATTTCCTCCGAGTCTTTTTCGTCTTCTTCGTTGTTGGAGGCCTCCTCAGCCGCTGCGGCCGCTGCCGCCTGTGCAGCTTTTAGCTGTTTTTTAGACATCTTGGTCTCGCCCCGCTCCTGCTTCAACGCCTGCTGCTCCCGGTACTTAGCCAAAAAAATCTTGAGCACTTCAGCGTAGTTTTCGAATCCTAAATCATGCATGGAATATAAAACATCCTCTCCATTGATGGTCTTTCTCTTCTCTCGAAGACACTTGTCGGAGGCCTCGCTTGTCACAAACGAGATAAACTCAGACACACATTCTTGCATGCATTCTTTGGCATCTTTAGACACTTTCGCTGACGTTGGTAATGTATTTTTCATCAACCGAGCGACGTTGGCGATAGGCAACCACCTATCTTGTTCTCTGAGCTCCACCTCTTGGGGGTTAATGGAGTTTGGGTCCATGTCGGTAACAGTTCAATAAATATCTACTTGGGCTGACGATTGTCTCGACTGTCAATGGCTAAAATGAAAAAATGTTGTGAGTGAAGGGTGTCGTGCGCAAGGTAACTTCTTTCGACTTGGAGGTGCTATTTGGATATGACTGGGTCAGATCACAAGCGGGATGCTACTCATGCAGCTGAAGGCCCCGAGGAGGGCCAATTGCCGGCTTCTGCCGAAACTCCGGTCAATTCCGCTTCGGCTGGTGCTACTTTGTTGATGGTGTCGCTGATATTGACCAAGCTTTTGACGTTTTTGCTCAACCAGCTGCTTGTGCGGTTCGTCACGCCGCAGATGTACGGGGTTTCGTCGTACCTTGAGTTCTTGTACATGATGATTTTGTTTTTTTCAAGGGAAGCAGTTCGGCTTTCCATTCAGCGAACGGTCCCAAGAAAACACCCTGTTGAGACGTACCAGTCCATCGTGAACTTCGGCTACATTGCTGTGGTGTTGGGCGTGGTGAGTGCGGCGGCCATGTTGGCGTGGCAGTCGACCACTGATACTTTTAAGGAAGTTTCTGCGGTGGCCCATTTCTCACCGGTCTTGGTGATGTACATTGCGCTGGTGGCGCTTGAGTTGGCGGTGGAGCCCATCTACTGCGTCAACCAGTACATGTTGAACTTTGCCAGACGAAGCAAATTCGAGGGCCTGGCGGTTTTGGCTCGGTGTATAGTTACCGTAACCACCGTGGCTTTGGCGCAAAAGGTCGACGCCGACTACACGTTGGTCGGGTTCGGGCTTGGCCAGCTCGCGTACTCGTTTGTGTTGTTTGTGAGCTACAGCTGGAGCTTCGTCTCCGATGACCTTGGGGTCAGCTTGTATCCCCGCAAATGTCAGGATGGGTTCTTGGACGAACAGGTTTGGAAGTTCTGGCGGATCTCCGTGGTGCAGATGGTGTTCAAGCAGTTTCTCACCGAAGGCGACAAGTTCATCATGAGCTCGTACTTCAACGTCGTCGATAGAGGCGTGTACACGGTAGTGACCAACTACGGGTCGATTATTGTCCGGATGTTATTCCAGCCTCTCGAAGAATCCATACGGCTCTCGTTCACGCGGCAGTTGGCCCAGTACAAGCAGAACGGCGCCGACCATTACTTGAAGTCGGCGGTGCAAACCATCAAGTTGGTGCTTATTGTCTATCTCCAACTCTCGGTATTAATTGCGTTAACCGGCTACACCAATGCCGCCTACTTGCTCAAAATGCTCTTGGGAGGCAAGAGCTCCAACTGGACCCACACCGACTTATTCCAGATCTTCCCCATTTACATCTTGTACATACCCTTCCTAGCATTTAATGGGGTACTCGAGGCTTTCTTCAGTGCAGCCGCTTCCAATCGGCAAACGACCCGGTACTCGCTCTACATGACCGGCGTTAGCGTGTTGGTGCTTGGGTTGCTGTATGTGTTCATCAACACTCTAGACCTTGGGCTTGCCAGTTTGGTGTACTCCAATATCATCAACATGACTCTAAGAATCGGGTACTGTGGCATATTTCTATACAGATACTTAGTGGACCAGCAGGTTGCGGTTGACGTGCCCACGGTCATCAAGCTCACGTTGTCGGTGATACGAACAGCCGCTACGGCGCTTTTCGTGGTCTATAAATTCATCGGGACTATTCAGTCCCAAAGTTTGGTCCAGGTGGTCAAAAGCACGATGGTTTGCGGGTTATGCGGCCTATGGTTCATATATATAGCACGAGAGCAGCTTGAAGGGCCCATCAGGCTGATTCTACGGAAATTCATCAAATAAAAAATTCGGAGTCGTACACCAGATACTAACGATTTGTTACATAACCAACGAAATGCCGTCCGCTTCGCCTCCACCACGGGTAGCCTACTGTGCTGAATTACTTCCCTCCAGTGATGGTGCCACTCATTGCTGCAATTAGACTGACTGACTACTCAAATCAGCTATATCGCGACCGCGGGGATCGAACCGGACACTTCTATTGTAATAACAAACCGAAAGTACACAAACGGCGCACTTCAGCCAAGAGCCATCACAGCAAAAAAAATGATTTTTTTAGGCGCTATCGTCTGCTGAGCCTATCATCTCATCTTATGTCTATTGTTGAAGTGCTGAAAAGTGTGGGAGACCTTGCCAAGGCCGTGCACGAAAAGGCCACCGAGCTCGACCGGCTCAAGCACCAGTATCTCGAGAAACTCGAGCTTCTTAACCGGTACATTGACGGGCTTCCGCTGGAAGTGAAAAATTCATCCATAGACGAACATCAGCTAATTGCCGGAATAAAACAGGCCCACGAGTGCCCGAACTGCCACCATGCCATCGACTGGAGCCACACGGGGCTCGCGGTGATGCCCACGGGACTCATAAAGGTGCCAGACGAAGTCCGAAATGAGGCCCAGCTCAGCTCACTTAATTTGAACGCCAGCCCTGACCACACATACTCTGCTCCCGGCGTGCGAAGTAGTCGTGGGGCCCAGGCGGGCGGCGACAGGCGACAGTCGAAAAAAATCTGCTCCTACTGCAGCAAGCCGGGCCACTCCCGGGCCCGCTGCTTTGCCAGACTCAACGGCACTACGCCCGAAAAGTGACGGCCACACCCGTAGCTACACGCAAATGAAGCTACACTCGTACAAATGACGTTTATTCTATATTACAGTTACTTGGCGGATTGGGCCATAGCCTCTAGAAAGTTAGTAAGGTAGCAATACACTCAACATACCTCTTCTGGATGCATCTTGCAATAATGTACAGTCAACGGCGTTGGGGTTGATGTGGATGTAGCGGACGGTGGACCCACGGATGAACAAATTTTTGACGGCGGTCAAATGAGGGTATTTCTGGTCGTTAGCGACGGATATGTTGTCCAACTTCAAATTAAAGTACTGGTCCACCGACACCAAGGTTCCCGTGAGTTCGATATCGTTCTTGAGCTCGACCCGGACCTCCTGGTCCACTAGGGTCTTGAACAAAGAAAAGAAAAGCATTGACAATTGTTGAAAATTCAGTGCGACTATCACCACTTCAACATGAGTTACGACGATAAGTTTGATGCGTCTTTGGATTTGTTGAGGAGATTGGACCCACGCCAGATCGCCAAGAACCAGGCGGATATCTGCACTTTGGTACAGAACGACTCGTCCTTGGAAAACCCCGAGGACTTGACCCAGGATTTATTGTCGTCTGTCGACACCCCATTGGACTTGAAGAAGGACTCGTCCTCCAACAAGGACTTTCTCTGCTGCGACTACAACCGCGACGGCGACTCGTACCGGTCTCCGTGGTCCAACAAATACTTCCCAGCCGTCAGCGGCGACGACTTACCGCCGTTTCCGTCGGACGAATTGCGCCAATTGGAGGTCAAGGCCAACGAGAGCTTCGACATCTACCGCGACCTCTACTACGGCAACTCGGGCGTCTCGTCCGTGTACATGTGGGACACCGACGAGGACGAGGTGCCGGACTCGTTGAAAAATGGGTTTGCCGGCGTGGTGCTCTTCAAGAAGGAAATCGACGACGGCTTGGGCAAATGGGACTCCATCCATGTGTTTGAGGTGATTGCAGAGGGCGGGGCCTCCTACACGTACAAATTGACCAGCTCGGTCATTTTAAACTTAGATCATAGCAAATTAGGGGTGTCGGGAAACTTGACCAGACAGCACGAGTCGAGCAAGAAGTTCTCTGCCGACCAGTCGGTCAACTTGGAGACGTTCCACTTGATCAACTTGGGCCAATTGGTCGAGAACTCCGAGTATAACATTAGAAACTTGTTACAAGAGGTGTACTTCGACAAGCTCAAAGATGTGATTTTGAAAGACTTGAGACAGGTGGGGAGCGAGATGGACAAGCAGTTGAGCTTGAAGCAATCGGAGTTGATCAAGGGGTTGCAGCAATTGTAGTCATACATTCATGAAATAAACGAGTCTATCTAGATTTTTAGTAGCGGTTCGTCTGGCTCCTGCAGCTCGGGCTCCTCGGGCTCGGGGGTGATCTCCAAGTCCCGTCGCGGCGGTAGGTTCATTTGTTTGGGCGCTTCGGCGTCCTCTTCGCCCACGGCACTCAACATGTTGGAGCGCACGTCGTTAACGAACGTCCAGATCGACGACGACACCGACTGGAGCATTTCCTCGGCGTTCTTCTTGGGCTCGAGTGTGAGGTGGTCGAGGTCGAGGTGGTCGTTGCGAGACTTGTTGCGGAGCGGCGACGCCGACCCGATGCTGGACGACGAGTCCTCCGAGAGCCGCGCGCGGTGGTGCTGGTGCTGGTGTCCCAGGGGCGGGTGTCCCAGGGGCTGCTGGGGCGGGTGGCCCTGCGGCTGCTGCGGGATGAGCGACTTCTCAAACTCGTTCTGGAGCATGGTGTCGAACTGCTGGATCAAGTTCAACGGTTTCGAGAGGTTCGACCACAACGACGACTTGTCCGGGTGCGAGCCCGAGAGCGTGCGTCTGCGCGAGCGGCTCTTGGTGCTGGCGACGGCCTCGTCGTGGGGGTTACTGTCGCGGCGGCCCGGTCGGGGCTCGCTGAGCTCGTAGTAGAGCGACCGCTGGATGACCTCGCGGAGCTTGTGGAGCTCGGCCTCGTGCGTGTGCAACTTGGCCTGCAACGTGCTGATGGAGTCCTTGATCTCGACGATGCTCATTTCTTTGAGGGCTAGAAGCCGGAGCTTCTCCTCCATGTCCAATTTGGTGAGGTCGCCGACCGACGGCAACGGCACGTCGAACTTGAGCGGCTCGGGCGACGTCTCGGGCACCTTGGCGAGCGGCGTGTGGCCTGCGGACGGCGGGCTGGCGGCGCTGAGCGGCGAAACAGCGATGTTGAGGCCAATGCCCTTGGACCGGGACCCCGAGCGGGACGGACGCCGCAGCGGCTTGTCCGGGGGCTTCGCGGGCGACGGCGTGGAGAGCGGGGCACTCATGGATGTGATCTTGGATGTGATCTTGGTGGCAGCAGTGGATTCACGCGATCGCGGCCCCAGAATAAACTTTGTTATCAACACCAGAGTTATTATGAGTGTGTTGGATACGTTGGATCCGTCGTTGAAGAAGTGGGTCAAGTGGGTGGTGGTGCTCCTTGCATTCCGCACGCCCCGGGCCATCCAGCTCTCGAGTTTTGCCGCGTTGAACCCCATAATTCGCCGGGCTGTGGCCAAATCTCGAGTGATTTCCCGGCAAAACGCCGACGACAACGCCCGTGACGTCGGTAAGGTGGCCAACTTGATCAGCAGCTTGATCTTGTTGTCGGCGGTGGTCGACAACCCCAAGTTCCCGGCGGACTACGGCATCATCTATATCTTCTCCAACTACATCGGCGAGTTGAACCCGCCGTCACACTCGCAGATCTTGGTGTCGCCCAAGACGTCGCCGTACTTCAAGATCAGCACCTACAACTCGCCGCGGTTGCGCAAGTTGTACTACAACAAGCAGTTTTTGGTGTTCCCCTTGATCTTTGCTCAGATCTTGTCCAACTACTTGACCCCCACCAAATACAAGTTGAACCAGCGGTACTTGTCGAGCAGCATCAAGCTGCGCATCTTGAACCCCATCTGGATCAACTTCTCGTTGGGCGTCAACTCGCACTCGTTGCAGTGGGCCAACTTGTTGGGGGCCTACGTCAAACATAATCTTATTTTGTTTGCTCTCTACGGCGTGCTCAACTTCAAGAAGCGGTTGTTGGACCACTACTACGAGCTCAAGCACAACGTGTACCGGGCCAACGACATCAAGACGTTCCCGGGCGTCATCAAGAACTACTTGCTCTATGTGTTCCATAAATCGAGTTCCATCACCAACTTTATTTATTTGCCCAATTTGTTGTCGATTCTTTTGATCTCCTTGACCGCGCCCGTGCTCAGACACGTCAACAACTCGGCGCACAAGAAGGTCTTGTTCAAGTCGTACATCAAATCGATCGGGTTTGTCGCCGGGTTCATCACGTTATACGCCAACTCTATGGACTGGATTCCTAGTTTCGGCTATAAGTTGACCGACTACGACGAGACCGTCGACTCCGACAACGTGCGGCGCGTGGGCGACGGGTTCTTGAATGCGTTGAGTCTCTATCTTGTGCGTCTTATCGTGCTCCAGAAATGGCGCATCGCCAAGGAGAACCACCCGTGGTTCAAGATCACCTCGTTGAAGAACTGGAATAGACTTGAGGGTTTGGTGTTCTGCTACGGTATCTGGAAGTTGATGAACTTGAACGATTTCTTGAAGACCACTACCGGCAAAGACTACGGTCTTCGCAATAATGGCCTTATCAAACTCATTGACAGAGTTATGTAATTGATTTTATTGGGACTGTCTACTCATAATATACATACCCGTTAGTAGCCCCCGGCGCCGGCCACATTCTCTTTACCCTTCAATTTTTTCAACAAGCCCTTGAATCTGGTCTTGTCTCTGTCGTCAGAACCAAACTCGCCCACCTCGTCGACAATCTCGTTGACTCTGTCCCACAAGGTGCCGCGCTTCAAGAAGCCGTCTCTCTTCTCCAAGAACGACTCCTCCTCCTTGGTGACCTCTTTATGATGGGTCTCCTTTTTGTTGCTGTAGTTCTCGTAGAAATCGTCAATGGTCTGCTGCGCCTTCTTGACAATGTCCTCCTTCTTCTTCTGGTTGGCCTCCTCTCTCTGGCCAATCTCCAAGTCCCGGCGCTCCTTCCATTCGGTCAAATGTTTGGACTCGCCTTCAAAGCCGGCGGGTTGGGCGGCTTCGAAACCCTCGAACTCCTCCTCCGGCTGCTGGCGGGCCGCCTCCGGCTCGTCGCCGACCTCGGGGTACTGCTCCTTGAAGTCGTTTATTTCGTCGTCCAGCGCCGCCAAAACCTCGTTGTCTTGATCTGTCTTAAATTCGTCGCCGAGAAGCTCCTTTTCCCGGGCCAAAAAATCGGCGTCGCCCTCGCCGTCGGCGGAGGGGAGGTTGTCGTGTATGGAGTCTAATGCTGGAAACTTGTCGGCCATTTTCTATTCAATCGATAAGGTTTGGTGTCAATGATTGCGGATGTAGTTTCGTTGAGGCGCGCGACATGTCGGGCCGATGTCGTGGCTGCAATATATACTATACAAAAGTGGTTTCGGGGATGCTGTACACCCGCAACGAGCTGTCGGTGCTGCCGACGGCGAGGCGGAGACTGTGGTTGTCCAATTTGGCGCTGAAGCTCAACTTGGATATTTTGTCGGCGGGCGTAATGGCCTGCGACAATGTGGTGATGGGCTCGATCTTCTTTGACGACGCCAACTCCACTTTGAAGAGCTGGATGTCGCCGTTCTCGAGTCCTCCGGCAACGGCGACGGTGCTGCCGAAAATTTGGGCGCAGCTCGACACAGAGCTCACCACTTGAGCCACCTTGATAGAGTCGACCAACGTCACCTTATTGTCCTCCACGCTCCACAACTTGATCTGCTTATCACGGGACCCGGTCACAAAGAAGGTTCCGTGCTCACTCACGGGGAGCCACGAGCAGTCCCAGAGAATTCTCGAGTGGGCCTTGGTATTGAGCTCCACCAACTCGAATTGGCCCTGGCTCTCGTCCACAACCCTCCATAAACAGAACTGCCGGTCACGCGACACCGACACCAAGTACTTCCCGTCGGGCGAGAACTCAATGCTGGTGACTGTGAGGTTGTGGCCGGGAAGAACCTGCTCGCAAAGCTGGTAGTCTTTAGCAGCATTGAATATTCTCAACACTCCGTGCTTGGCCGAGTTCGACTTACATGCAGAGGCTATAAGGTTGCCGCTGGGGGACGTGGCACAGCACGTCACTTCGTAGCCATGGCCATATAATTTTTCGATCTCGGGGAATAATGTGAACCTCTGGAGGTAATCTTCGAATGGTGGGCACGTCAAGCCACTGAGGACGTCTTCCTTGGCTTCCTCGTCGTTTTCGTCCTGCTGGGCGGCCTGAGAGGTCTCAAGCTGCTCGCTGGCAGCCTTGTTGGACAATCCCAACACAGGCAATGCGGCGGTGTCAGGTAAAGCGTTGGATTCGACCTTGACTCCGGTGAACTGCTCCAACAATTGGCCGATGGAGCGGGTCATCTCGAACACTCTGAGGATCTTTTCGTCTCCAGCAGACACGAACTTGGTGGACGTGAGGTTGTCCAAGCAAATCATATCATAACCATGGATTTGAGGTCTGGCGAACTCGTGCCACGTAGAGTAGGGTCTGTCGACCTTCCATTGCGCAAGCAACCGGGTGGTCTGGTCCAAGGAAGTGGCCATGAAATACTCTCCGTTCAAAGACCACACAATATCGGTGACTTCCTTTGTAGGACCCGTGATACCCAAAACACTGTTCCATTCTCTGTGTTCCTTGTCAGTCGTTTTGTAGGCTCTGATAGCACCAGTTTTACCGTTGGTTAGGATGTAGTTCTCGTCTCCATCGACAAACCACATACAAGACCAGAATCCACCAGAGGCACCAGTGGCAGTAGATGCACCTTTGATGGATAACTCACCCAAGCGGGCTACACTGACCCAAATTCCCGAGTCGTAGTCCATCTCCCAGATCATCAATGCAGTATCAGCACTGGATGACAACAACTGGAGTTTGGAGTCGTGGTCGGGCGACCAAGCCAATCCAGTGACCCAATCATCATGGCCCATAATTAATGCTTCGAAACTGAAAGCTGCTCTAGTTTCAGGCCCGATGGTGAACTTGTACTGCTTGTTGGAAAGCAAGATCAACTTGGTGGAGTCCTCGTCGGTGTTGTCAATCTTTTCGTTGAGCTTGAGCCTCCACAATCTGATGTAACGATCCTGAGACCCACTGGCCAATATATAATCGTTGTCGGCCTGCTTGACAAAGGACAAACACTTGATCCAGTCTTCATGGCCGGTCAATACGGCCGCCTGCACGGGCTCAGATACACTCGAGTTGTCTGGCTGGAGAAGAAATGTGTAAATAAATAAATTGACGGTGGTTCCTCCTACTGCTAAGAGATACTCATTGGATGCAAACAGTTGTAATTCCAACGTTAAAGGATAAAAGCTGTCTTTAATTTGGAACTTGGAGACCTTGGTCCACTCTCCGTTGACGAAGCCCCAAATTACTATGAAGGAATCGGACCCACCAGTGACAAAAATTCGATTGTTCAAGACGCCGATGCAAGTGACGGATTCCTGGTGCTCTTTCAAAGTTTGGCTTAAAATGAAGGAGCCTTCATGGAACTTCCAGACGTTGACTTCGCCATCTTCACCAGCAGAAACAAGATACTCTGAGTTGGGAATGAACCGAACACAGGTGATTTCCTTGGTGTGCTTCTTGAGAGTCGCATGGACTCCAGTGTTGGATTTATCGGTGGGATTCCACAAGGCGACGGTTTTTCCGGCACCGTAGGCCACTACCGAGTGGGCGGCACAGTAGTCGGACGCAAAGGACTGCTTGTTGGCCCCAACAAAAATGGCGTCCTGGGTTATAGACATGAGATGAGGTGAGAATGAAAAATTATTTTGAGTAGATACCAGAAAGACACGGACAACAGCATTGACTGCCGGAGTCTGGGCACAGTTGAGGGAACTGTGTGTGTTTCTACGACGGAAATTGGTCCTGGGCCAATGGCAGTAGACCGCCAACTACGCCAACTAACAGCCACACAGCCGTATAAATGTTGGTTCTGTATTACATGAAGTGCTGCTGACAGGATGAACGATAGTTACGCTTCCTCTAAGGCCTACGAAGCCAAACACTAAAGATTAAGTGGATATAATTGCCAGTGAGAAAATACTCTCACCATGGTTTCAGCGTAAGTACACCATATCACCACCACCGCGAGCTAACAACAGGATAATACTCAATCTGAGCGCCAGCCCGGAGACCATCACGCAATTCCACGACGAGTTATCCAACGAGTTGCCGGAACTCAAGGGAAATTGGGGCTTCAGCTTCAAGATATTCAGAAATAATCCATACTCTTTGGCCCCGGAACTCGCAGAAACCACACTGGTGCTGAAGGAGCTGAAGTTTCTCCACACCTTGTCACCGTCGTACCTCCACGACTCGGGCATCTGTTTGGTCAACAAACGGTCGACGGCCATTTACACTGGGGCCATCAAAGAAGAAGTCCAGCAGCTCGGACACTCGTTGGAGACGCCGATCCCCAACAACCACTTGCATCAGGGAGCGACCACCGGGCTCAACGACCCGTTCGATATGGTGATTGCCCAGAAGCTCCAGAGTTTATGGAACTTAAGACAGACTATCCGGGGCGACGGCGGGCAGATCTACCAATTGGAGAACGGCAACTTGATAATACGCACCGCCAACGTGTTTCTACATGGAATCTTCAAGGGGCTTCTTATAGAAATCGTGGTCGACGACCATATCATCGAGAAGAACGACCACGAATACTTGGGCACGGTGTTTGAAGAGATCATCACCAACTACAAAATCCCCCGCGGAAAGATGTGCTACGACGTGTTGGACTCGGAGCTTCTCGACAAGTACGGCGACCTCTGCTTGCAGTACGCCGAAATCTTGAACTTTTAGACTATTGACTAGTAAATGAAAAATCGCATCGCATACCTCATCTCAGATGGCTAAGAAACAAAAAGCTAGATCCAACAAGGCCCTGCGGGTCTTGAAGAGGAAGCAGGAGGAGGAGGAGATCGCAGAACTCAACAAAAGTATCGAGGAGTTCTCCGAATCCGACGTGCAAAAACTTTCTGACTTCAGCGACCTTCCCATCTCGCAAGATACTTTGAAAGGTTTAAACGAAGGAAGTTTCGTTTCTTGCACAGACATCCAGAAGAAATCCATACCATACGCATTGAAGGGCCAGGACATCATGGCCACTGCCAGAACGGGGTCGGGCAAAACCTTAGCATTTTTAATTCCTACCATAGAATCATTATACCGAAACCAAATCACCGAGCTCGATGGCTTGGTTGCATTGATAGTTTCGCCCACCAGAGAGTTGGCCGTACAGATCTTCGAGGTCTTGACCAAGATCGGTAAGCACATCTCCTTCTCGGCGGGGTTGGTCACTGGTGGAAAGGACGTCAAGTTCGAGAAAGACAGAATCAGCAGAATGAATATTTTGGTTGGAACTCCAGGAAGACTTTCCCAGCATTTCAACGAGACCGCCGGCATGGAGACTTCTAATTTACAAGTATTGGTCTTGGATGAAGCTGACAGATGTTTGGATATGGGGTTCAAGAAGCAGATCGACAATATTGTAAATCACTTACCTACCACCAGACAAACGCTCTTGTTCTCTGCCACTCAGTCCGACAGTGTGAAGGATTTGGCTCGGTTGTCTTTGACAACGCCCAGAAAAATCGGTGTTTCCTCTGACGTTGACGCTTCTGCTACCCCAGACTCATTGGACCAATACTACGTCAAGATACCTTTGGAGGAAAAAATGGATGTGTTGTGGTCTTTCATCAAATCTCATTTGAAGAGTAAGATCTTGGTGTTCTTCTCTTCATCCAAACAGGTCCAATTTGCCTACGAAACGTTACGGAAAATGCAACCGGGTATACCTTTGTCCAAATTATATGGCCGTAACAAGCAAACGTCTCGTTTAGAGACCACCGTCAAGTTCTCTCAGGCCCAATATGCCTGCTTGTTTGCCACGGACATTGTGGCCAGAGGTCTTGATTTTCCTGCTATTGATTGGGTGATACAGGTGGATTGCCCCGAAGATGCTGATACATATGTTCACAGAGTGGGGAGAGCCGCCAGATTTGGCAGAAAGGGTAAGTCGTTGTTGATGCTTCTTCCTTCCGAGGAAGAGGGTTTCCTTAAGAGATTGGCCAATAAAAAAATCGAAATCAAGTTCATGAACATCAAAGACAAAAGCAAGAAGTCCATCAAGTCTCAGTTGCAAAACTTGTGCTTCAAGGATCCAATGCTCAAGAATTTGGGGCAAAGGGCCTTCATCTCGTATTTCAGATCAGTGCATATTCAAAAGGATAGGGATGTTTTCAAGGTGGACGAACTCCCAATTGAAGAGTATGCTGCTTCTCTCGGTCTTCCCGGTGCTCCAAAAATCAAAATGAAGGGCGGAAACGCTTCCAAAGATAAGAAAAACCAGTCAAGACAACTAGAGTTGCTTACTCGTGCTGACGAAAATGGTGAGTTGCCTAAGGAAGAGTCCAAGAAGGTCAGAACAAAATACGATCGTATGTTCGAAAGAAAAAATCAGACTGTGTTGTCTGAACACTACTTGAGTTTAACTGGAAATGGCAAGGAGGACGATGAAGACGATGAAGAAGATTTCATGGTGGTCAAACGTCAAGACCATGTGTTGAACGACGAAGAATTACCCGACTTGTCAGCACCTGTTTCCAAGAGACAAGCAAAGAAAGGGCTCTCTAAGAAAGCCTCCTTGACGTCCAAGGGTAATCCTACCAAATTGGTGTTTGATGACGACGGCGAAGCCCATGCCATCTATGAATTGGAAGACGAAGACGACTTCAAGAAGGCTGGAGATGCCAAGACGCAGAAAGAACAGTTTGTCAGCAAGGAGTCGGAACTCATGGAGGTGGCTGATGTTGGTGATAAAGCTACTGCAAAGGAAAAGAGACAAGAAAAGAAAAGAAAGAGAAAGGAGCGGGAGAGACTTGCTAAAGAAGGTGACGATTACAGCAGTGGCGATGAACAGACTGTTGTTACAATCGGTGCGCCAGACCTCGAAAGAGACTTGCAAAATTCTGAATCTGAAGACGAAGAACCTGGGGCCAAAAGACCCAAATGGTTCGAGACCGACAATACTTCTAAGAGAAAGACAGATAACATTGTTGAGCTTGATGAGCCAGAAACTTTGGAAGACTTGGAGGCTTTGACCAGTAGATTAATCAATCAATAGAATACACATTAATATTTGAACCAGATTATTTGTAGAGCTCTATTTTTTGCATTTCCTATAAAACTAACCAAAAGTCTGATCGTTGCACTATTTCTATATGGAAACCGTCGCTATGAATTTACCATGTGCCTCTCCTATCTTGTGGATGGTGCCTTCGACCTTCTCCCCTTCTTCCGTGGCCATTTCTTCGTCTTCAGATGGTGGTTTCGGCTGCAAAGTAACCAATTCCTGTAAGAAATGCGAAGCAACGCCCTCGGTGACGTCGAGGTTGATAGCATTCCCTAGGTTGATAGTGATCTTCCCAGACTTGTGAATGTTGAGCAGGCCAATTTGACCATGAACCGGTTTAGACTCAGGTTCGATTTTGGTGAGAGGGTCTATGCTGTCGTCATCATTTTTTATGTCAGTCGAATCGGGGATAGATTCGTCCTCCTTCTTGACCTTTGATTCAGGTTGCTCATAGTTCGGCAAGATCTTTGGTAGCTGGAAAATCGTGAATTTGTCGCCGTCGTTTTCGAATTTCTCATTAAGGGTGTTTTGTATACGTTTGTAGTCCTCGAAGATCTTCTGGGACTCCTCGAGGTTGAGGATGTCGACGGGCTGGGCTATTTTGTTTTCCAAGTTTGCTTTCGTCGTTAAGATTTGCTGGAGTTCGGTCTCGATGTTTTCACTGTCTACAGTGGATTCTTTGGTGAACTCGGGCTCCACCTTCACAGGCGACTCTTCCTTGTCGAAGACCTTGACCTCCTGTTTTGGCTCGTCTCTTTCGGGTCTGATGGGGAAGAGAACCGTCTCTTCGTCAGCAAAACGGTACTCTTTGTTCATGTCAATTCGGGTGGTCCCGTCGTCCTCCGACTCGTAGCCGCTCAGCGACTCGGACTTGGAGCTGTCCTGGTCCTTGAGCTTGAGCCTCAGAATAAACTCGGGATTTGGCGAAACCGTGCCAATAGACCTCTCTTTGGCGCCACCACTGGAAACTGCGCCCGACGCAAAAAGCCCCGACGACACCACATGCGTCCCGGCGTACATCTGGCGGCCGCCCCTGCCTCTTCCGCCCCTCGTGGCGCCTCTGGTCCGGGTCGGGTGTCTTTCAGGCTCTTCGGTTTTGACGACACTAGCGTCTCTTTCGGCCTTGGATTTTCTCTCCACGGCCTTGGGCCGGAACTTGAGCGACGGCTTGGCGGCGCCGGGCTTGCTGGAGTTCAACGATTCGAGTCTGTTGGTCATTGGAGATCAGGTCGATGAGCACGCACGAAAATTGATCGCATCTCATCGAGTCTTTTTAAACATGGCAAGAAGAGGCAGAAAAGCGGCCAGCACGGCGCTGATGCCCGAGATGGACGAAGTTGACGCCTTTGCGGCCGACCAGGAGGAAATCTTGCTCGAGCAAGCCGGCAATTACGGCAAATCCCACCAACAAGAACAAGACTCCGAAGAAGAGGTCATGAGAATGGACTCTGACGACAGCCAGGACGACGAGAGCAGCCAGGAAGAAGAGGAAGAGGAAGAGGCAAATGAGGACGACGAAGCGGAACAAGGATGGGGGGCCAGGGCCAATTACTACGGTGGAGATGAGGTCGATGATGCGGACACCGCTAAGCAAATGACCGAAGAGGCCATCAAGCAGCAAAAGAAGCACTTGCAGGAGTTGGGAATCGATGACTTCATAGATGAGGACATGATGGAAGACTGGAACAAGACCGCTCAGGAATTTGACGACAAGGCCTCTAATAAAGTGCTGATTGTTATAAATGAAGACGGTAACGACATAGACAAATTGGACCAATCCGAGAAGTTGGAGTTGTTGAGCCAGTCGTTCCCCGAGTTCGTGCCCTTGTTGAAGGAGTTGAAAACTTTGCAGCAGGCCATGAAACTGTTGAGCCAGCAGTCTGGAGATGTGGTCGACGTCCAAAAAATTGCATTGACGGCCTACACGGGCGCCATTTCGTCGTACTTCTCTATATTCATAGACCATGTCCACAGTGGCGAAGTATTTGCCAACATGAAAGACCATCCGGTGATGGAAACCATTCTCACCACCAGACAAATATGGAGCGAGGCCAAGGCATTGCAGCCGGCCCACGAGTCGTCCGACTCTGACCAGGACGAGTTTGTGGACGCTGAAGCTTACGAAAGCGAGGAACTTGAAAACGCTGAAGGCATTTCCGATGAGAGTGAAGAAGAGGTCGATCAAAGTGAAGAGAGCGAAGAGAGCGAATCCGACGACGAGTTGGACATCTCCACCAAGAGAAAGATCAAGAGCGTGTCTAGTAAGAAGTCGGGAGACTTCGACGAGGCTGACACTCCTGATGATGTGGATATGGAAGACAAACAAGGAAGAAAGAAGTCGTTACGGTTCTACACTTCTAAGATCGACCAGTCACAGCTCAAGAACAGCGAAAAGTTCTCTGGTGACTTGGATCTCCCCTACAAGGAAAGATACTTCGAGGCCAAACAGAGGCTCTTGGAGGAAGCCAGAAAGAGAGGATTGGGTGAAGACAAAGCTCAATTGGGAGATGATCTCGACGACGCCGAATTCGACTCTGGCGACGAACAAGATGCCAGAGGCATCAATGAAGATGGCAATGACTACTACAACACCCTTAAGCAGAAAAATAGTGACAAGAAGGACGCTCGTCGGAGTGCTCATAAATTAGCGGTTCAAGCCGCCAAGGAAGGACGTCTAGCTGAAGCACAGGAGTTGACCGGCAAGGATGGAAAGAGAGCTCTTAACTTCCAAATTCTTAAGAATAAGGGATTGACGGCCAAGAAGAACAAAGAGATCAGAAATGCCAGAGTCAAGAAGAGAAAAAAGTACGAGGCCGCCAAAAAGAAGCTCAAGTCCGTCAGACAAGTTTACGACGACAGCAACAGAGGTCCTTACGAGGGAGAGAAGACAGGTATCAAGAAGGGGCTCTCCAGATCCGTCAAGTTGGTGTAAATGTATATATAGTCAATATCATGAGAAACTCAGTGCGAGTTCGAATTTTTCACTAGCTAGAATCAATGACCACCACGGAGCTGGCCGCAACTGAGACGGCCCCACCGCCCAAACACAACGTGTCAGTGGACGATCTTTACAGGCGGTCCACCCAATACAAATTTTGGTCGTATACGCCGGAGACGCTTTCCACCATTCGTCAAAATATCAATGAAGAGGGCCAAATGGGTGCGAGAAAGAAGTTTGCAGAGACCTACGAAAGCATTAAACAACAGAACCTCGAGCTCTTTGCCGCAGAGCAAGCCGAATTGGACGAAGACAAGTTGGTCGACTTGATTACCTTGGAGGAAGAGCTTAAATATTTGAATTTCTACGGCAAAAACATCATCCAGGCTGCCAATTTTTTTAAGATGCCCACGCAGGTGAAGGCCACTGCCATTTCTTTCTTCAAGAAGTTCTATCTCCAAAACTCCGTCATGCAATTCCACCCCAAAAACGTGTTGTACACTTGCTTGTTCTTAGCAGCCAAATCGGAAAACTATTTCATATCCATAGACTCATTTTGCAAGGCGTTGCAGAACACCGAGCCAAAGCATATTCTTGATTTAGAGTTCACGGTGTTGTTATCGCTTAAATTTACTTTGCTTGTACATCATCCATTCAGACCTCTATATGGTTTCTTTTTAGACTTTCAAGAGGCATTGTTAATCCCCGAACCTGCTTTGGCAAACTTAAACATTGATAAATTGGGACAGATGTATGATAAGGCCAAGAAGTGGCTTAATGACTACGCTTTATTAAGTGACGTTCTGTTCCACTTCACTCCACCACAAATAGCATTGGCCGCCATGTATGATACCGACACCACGGTCACAGAGACATACTTAAAGCGGAAATTCCAAAGCCCCAAGTTGGAAACAGTGGATGAGCAGCCTGAACTTGAAGAACCACATGAAGAACCTAAAACTCAAAACCCTGATCAATATACTTTGATTTTAGAGTCAATTGTTGAATGCATAAAAATTGCAAAGGAAAAGTCAGACACTTCGAGAGAGGAGAGCACCAAGATTGACAGGAAGTGCTACTTTGCAATTCATCCGGACAAACTTCTTAACAAAAAGATTAAGAAATTGAAAAGCAGCAGTATTCCGCCAGCGGAAACCGCTTAATTATTTCAAGCCTGAAACCACCTCATCGCCTTAATCCGGCAACTGTATGCAGACTTTGAATTGCTCTTAATCGTGGCAGATGCTAACCCGAGATCTAGATAGGCTAATTCTTGAACCACCACACGTGACTTTAGGTTTTATGTTCGTTAAATGCCAACCTATTTAGCTGTCAAAGAAGGGTTCACCACACTTTATGCGCCGGATTTCTGCTGTCAACCTCGAATTGGTCCCTAAAAGCTGTCAAAACTATCAAGAATCTTGGCGAAGCAGATAGCCGAATAATTCTTTTCTGGGATGCCACCACAGTTGTAATAATAAAGTTGAATTGCAAAAGCCTAATTTGGACATTGCAGAGATATATATTTCAGTGAATTTTTCAAATGGTAAGAAAGGTTTCCGATGTCCAAAGAAGAACATAGATTTTCTATTAGAGAAGGTCTGGGGCCGCTTAGCCCGAATTCTATATATGAAAAACAGAGAGAAGCAGATGTTGCGTCTGTTTTGACAGAAGATTCGAGTCTCGCAACGTTAAACGAAGAAAACCCTTTCGCTGATGAAAAAATTGCCGAATACTATCGTCAGATCTATGAAGACTGTCAATATGAATGTAGAGGGGTGTTTGACCCAAGCTACAAATGGACTCCCGAGCAAGAGAAGAAGGTGATTAGAAAATTGGATTTCAGAGTTGCTTTGACTTCCTGTATTCTCTTCGTTGCATTGCAAGTTGACAGAGGTAACTTGACCCAAGCTGTTTCTGATAACATGTTGAGTGATTTGAATATGAATACAGACGATTATAACCTCGGAAATACTCTTTTCTTGGTGGCCTTTTTAGTTGCAGAATTACCCATGTCTCTTTTGTCGAAGAAAATTGGACCTGACAAGTTCATTCCGTTCCAGATCATTGGGTTCTCACTTATTGCCCTTTTCCAATTTTTCCTTGTGAACAAAGCTGGTTTTTTGGTTACTAGAGTTTTATTGGGATTTATTGAAGGGTCCTTGATTGCTGATTTGGTTATCTGGTTATCATATTTCTATAAGTCGAAAGAATTGCCGATAAGACTATCTTGGTTTTGGACTACACTTGCTCTTGTTCAAATTATTACTTCGCTTTTGGCATTTGGTATTCTTCGTATGAGAGGAGTCTCTGGCAAAGCCGGTTGGAGATGGTTATTCTTGATTGAAGGACTTTTCACCTTCATAATTGGAATTGCTGGCTTCTATCTTATGGTTCCGTCTGCCGTACAAACCAAAAATAGGTTCCACCCTAAAGGCTGGTTTAATGACGACGAAATAAAAATTATTGTCAACAGAGTGCTTAGAGACGACCCTTCCAAGGGAGATATGCACAACAGACAAGCTGTTGACTGGAACGGATTCCTCAGATCTTTAACAGATTATGATTTATGGCCCATCTACGCTATCGGTATATTAAGTTACATTTCTTCAGAGACTGTTGCCCCATATTTGACATTGACATTGAAACAAATTGGGTTCAACACTTTCAACACTAATTTATTGGTTATTCCATCGCTGGTTATTCATATTATTCTTCTTTTGACCTTAACGTGGGTTTCTGAACGAGTCAGCCAGATTTCGTTATTGTGCTTGGTTGTTCCGGCTTGGAATTTGCCTATTCTCGGAGTTTTGGCATGGTGGGGTGGAACCATGAAGAGTGTTTGGGGAACCTGGGTATTATACACCTTGTTAGTCGGTCAACCTTACATTCATGCCATGTGTGTTTCGTGGGTGTCCAGAAACTCCAACAGTATCAGAACCAGATCCATTTCTGCTGCTCTCTACAATATTTCTGTGCAAATTTGTAGTATTGCTGCAAAGAATATCTACAGAAAAAACGATGCTCCTGTTTACAGAACTGGTAACAGGAACTTATTTATCCTCACAGTTGCCTTGATCCCACTCTATCTTCTTGTCAAACTTTACTACGTGTTGAGAAATAGACATAAGGAAAGACTCTGGAATCAAATGACGCCAGAAGAGCAGCATGAGTATTTGCTTAATAATAAGCACCTTGGAAACAAGAGGTTAGATTTTAGATTTGCCTCGTAATATTTATAGAGTTGTCTTTGATTAAAGGATATTATATATTTAACGACTAAATGCGATATCATCAATACGTAAGATCGATTTAACACACTCAGAAGCCAAAGTGACAGCGCTGGTACTGACCAACACTGGTTGTAATATATGTTCGTCAAAAGTGTTGGAAGCTCCGGATCTTCTGACAGAGATACCGGCATTTATTTCGTTGTTTTCATGCCTGTTCTTCAAATCAGTGATAACGTTTATAGGGTTCAAACCGGCATTCTCAGCCAAAGTGATTGGAATAATTTCCATGGCTTTACTGAACTCCTGGTAAGCAAACTGCTCTATACCGGATAATTTAGTAGACTCTTTCATCAACACTCTGGAAATCTCGATTTCGGGAGCACCACCACCAGCGATCAATGCTTTTTGTTTGACCAAACATCTTATCACACACAAGGCGTCGTGTAAGGATCTTTCAGCTTCGTCTATGATGGTGCTGTTGGCACCTCTGACGATAATAGAAACAGTAGGTTTAACGGATTTGGAGTGAATACCAGTTATTTCCACAATCTTCGAACCACTGCTTTCGATTTCTTCTATCAAGTCAGCAGAGCCCAATTTGTCCTCTGTGAAACTATCGATGTCAGCGATTGGCTTACAGCCGATGGATTTGGATAAAAACTCGATTTCGTCTCTCTCGATGTCCTTGATGACCATGATATTGAGCTTGGACAAGAAGTGCAAGGCCAAGTCGTTGACAGCATCTCTCAAGATGGACTTCTGGATCAAAATCACGTTACACTTGGCCTTCTTGATCTTCTTACAGATGTTCAACAAGTAGGCTCTCTCTTCTTTCAAGATTTTGTCCATTTGTCTGTAGTCGTTAACGACGATGTTGTTTTCCATGTCGGGCTTTGGAGGAGACAATTGGAACTGGATCAAACCGATGCGGGCCTTTTCCACTCTGATGGGACCGCCGGCGTTTTTGACGACGTTCTGAGTCAAAGCAATACCGTCGATCATCTGGGTCTCGTCAATCGTGGCACCTGCCTTCTTGATGAGACGGATGTCATTCAAGTCGACGTTGGTCTCGGACTCGTTGACGACCTTCAACACGGAATCCACGGCCAACGGCGCCAAAAGCGACGAATGCTGGGAAACGATCTTGGACGAAAGCGAGGTGGTAGCGGCCTTGATCAACACTTCTCTGTCCTGGTGGATGTCGATCTTGTGCGACATGTCGAGCAACACCTGGCACGCTCTCTCGGCGGCTCTGGTGAAGGATTCACCCACCAAAGTGGGATGAATGCCCTTGTTAAGCAATTTTTCAGAAGCGTTCAAGAGCGATCCCGTCAAAATCGCCACCGACGTGGTGCCGTCGCCGGCCTCGACGTCCTGGGCGGCACTGACGTCGACCAACATCCGCGCGGCTGGATGCAACACCGCCATTTGCTTCAAGATGGTGGCTCCATCGTTGGAGATGATAACTTGACCGTGCTTGGTTTTGATCATTTTGTCCATACCTTTGGGTCCGAGCGAGGTTCTGATGGCGTCTGCGACGGCGGTAGCCGCGAGAATGTTGCTCTTTCTGACCTCCTGCGGCTTCTCCTTGTCTTTAAAAGTGGCGTTGGACGGGTTGACCACGGACGTAGACATGATTAGTGAAATTTTTCCGCGAGCCCAAGATGACAAGAGAGTATGAGGTTTTTGAAGAGTGCAAGGCGACCAAGCTGGAGATCCTCAACTGCTCATTTGGCCGGTGGTACCCGTTATTGAAGGATGTGGCGGTGGAATCCCGCGTGGTGGCGCTTCCGGCGGCTTTTCTCGAGTATTTGTCATCGGATTCGATCAAAATCGGGCTGAAACCCCAGCAGATCGAGCCCAACAGCGACAACGAGTACAGCGACTGGAGCGACGACGAGCAGGGCGACGACCCCACTCAAAACTTCACCGAGCTCACCACTGCCATCGACGAAATCATCGCAGAATTCGGCGCTGTGGCCCCAAAACTCAACTGGAGCGCTCCCAAGGACGCCACCTGGATGATGCCCGGCAACACCATGAAGTGCATCAACGCCAGCGACGTCTACTTGCTTCTCAAGTCGTCGAACCATGTGACTCACGATCTCGAGTTCCCGTTCGAAGAGTGCTCTCACGATGCCGTAAACGACGTCCAGTACGAGTTGGCGCTCCGCAGGTGGGCCGACGTCAACCCCGCGCTCGAGTTCCGGGTGTTTGTGCGGGACGGCGGTGTAGTGGGGATTTCCCAAAGAGATATGAATTTCTACAGCTATCTTGAAGAGTTGGTGAGCGCCAACGATTTCAACGACAAAATCCACAAGTTTATGGCGGAGGTGATCGAGCGCATGCCCAACCGCCACTTTATCGCCGACATCTACATTGCAGAGCCGTACCGGGCCATTTCTGTTATCGATATAAACCCATTCACTCGCATCAGCGACTCACTCATGTTCACCTGGAACGAATTGTTGGTGGAAAGCCACCCCGAAATCCGGTTGGTGCAGCTGCAGTCGATGGCGCAGTTCAAAACCAAGAACTACTCCGAGAGCCAGGTGCCCATCGACGTAATCAATGCGTCCAACGACCCCCAAGCGTTAGTGGAATTGGCTAAATTCTGGCATTCGGAGATGGAAAAGTCCGAGAAATAAACCTCAACGCTTTTCATGCACACCCAACTTTCCAGCGACCACATTCTCGACCACGGCTACCGCGGCAGGTTGACCGAGGGCCTTGTGTACGAGCCCCGCAACAACTCGGTGTTGTGGGTGGACATCATCCAGGCGCAAATTCACCGGCATTTTCTCGACACCAACGTCCACGAGCAATTGGCGCTCGAGAAGCCAGGCGAGTCCATTGGCGCCATTGGCCGCACCGCCGACGTCAACAAGGTCTTGGCGTGCACCAAGAGCGGCGTGGCGGTGGCCGATTTCACCACCAAAACCTTCACCAGCTTGGTGCAGTACGACTTGAGTCCGGCGGAATTGGCCCGTTTGCGGTCCAACGACGGCATAGTGGACCCCTGGGGCAACTTGTTGATCGGACTCATGAACGACTTCCCCGTGTGCGACGCCACGGGCCCGCAGCCCGAAGGGTACTTGCTCAAGGTGAGCACCGATCTCTCCATCGAGAAGGTCTTGGACAAAACCATCATCGCCAACGGGCTTGGCTTCAGCAGCGACCGCAAGAGGTTCTACTGGATCGACTCGATGACCCACACGGTGTGGTCGTTCGACGTGGTGGACGGCAGGTTCACCAACCGCCAGAAATTCATCGACATAAAACTGGTGTTTGGCGAGTTCGAGTCGCCCGAGCCCGACGGAATGTGCATTACGGCCGACGACGAGTTCTACGTGGCGGTATTTTCCACCAGCACGGTGGCCCATTTCAACGCCAAAGGCGAATTGGTCCGCAAATTCAAGATTCCTGCCGAGAGAATTACCTGCTGCATCATTGGCGGGAAAAATAGCGATGAGTTGTTCGTAACAACTGGACACTTAGAATTGGGGGACCCTTCGGCCGATATCAAGCTCGACGAGACCGGCGATTTGGGCGGGTATATTTTTAGGTACCAGTTGGATAAACCCGTTTCAATTGAACCGAAAAATGTGTGGGGAGGCCAATTATAGCCTATGTTTCATGTTGGGAGAGCACTAAAAACCTCGAAACAAATTCTTCAATAAGCGAATTATATTCAATGCCATGTTGTCGAAGGTTAGTCAATTTCATATTAAGCAAATCATCTCGACTAGTGGAATCAAATGAATTATATAATTTTATCAATATGGATAAATTAATTTGTAGAGCGTGAGTACTGAGCATTGCCTGAATTTGGTCATCCTGAAGAATAGCCTCAAACTCACTGACAGGTTGAGAAGGCCCGGAAATAACCTTTGGTGCAAGATTTGCCGGTTCCGAAATTTGAGGAGCTGGGGCCTTCACATGCTCGGCTTCATATTGGGTATGCTCAATACTCTTGAAACAACCAAGCCCGCAATACTGCATAAGGCACCGAGGGCATCTATACTTAGATTGTTTACCACAAATCCCACAAACCATAATGAGATGAGATAATGACAAAACGAGAAGCCATCGGTTGTTCCTACAGGAAGAGTCGTCCATTAACCACAAAGCCTTGACCGATAGGGATGTCTGAGTTTCATGTAATAATACTACACAAAATCGCCAGACGATCTTTATTTTTAGAAGGACCCAGAATTTATTAGATTTTTGCCCTGGGTTGTCAATAGCACCTGGTTGCTTAACCGTTGAAATAAGAGAACAAGAAATTTTGACTTTAACGTGTGTTGATTATGTAACATTTTACCGTTTCTTACGCAACTGGCGCATGCTTCCTCTGGTCAAGTTAGAATATGCAAATGCACTTACGTAAACTAAAATTACTTTGGGAATAGCAAATTTATTGTTGCAAATTATATACGTGAGATCATTATTCATAAAAATTATCGAGAACCGTTAGGGGCAAATGCATTGGCATGTAACCAATAGGTTTGGTTAATGACTGAAATGGAGGAGGAGGTTGATGTTGTAATGGAGGAACATAATTACCTAATTCCAATTTTCTTCTTTTTATTGGTTGGATAGGTGAATCATTAGGCGTTGGGACATTAGGCGTAAATGGCGTATAAGATGGTGTAAAATAACTGGGCATAGGTGTTTGGGAATAGTGCATAGGCATAGACACCATAACCACATTTTCCATGTCAAAGTTGCAACCGACAGATTGTACAGGAGGTGCAGAATTAACGGCTTGGATGGGTTGTGGGGCAGTGCTTGCGGCTTGATGCATAATTGTTGAAGTGGTGTTTGGTTCAGTGCTGGTAAACAATGTTTCAAAATATTTCACTTCTTCATGAGCAAAGGGAAATGATGCTAAATAGTTCCAAAATTGTTGGTCCTTGTATAAAAACTGGAATGAAAGTTTGTAGTTCAAAGATGTACAGAAAAAAACCTCGAGACTTTTTAGCAACTCGATAGTAATTTTATTGAACCCAGCAGTTTTCAAAAGATTGTTCCAAGTTTTCAAAGTATAACTTTGATCATTAAATAATTTATTGGAAAGGATTAATGACATGATAATGTTGTAAATATAAGTGTTTGGTTCACAATTGAGGATCTTATTAGAGTCAAACTTGTAGAGGAGGTACAACAGGATAACCAAACATTGATCAGAGATATTGGCATTGGTGATTAATTTATGGAACTTTTTATACCAGGTAGCAGCAATTGCAAAATCTGGTTGACGAGATAGTATGGTAAACGCTAACCTTACGTAGGATTTCATGTGGGATTGATTCATGGTAGTCATATGTTCATTATTCAGGTGGACAGTCTTATGTAGCGATTGGGCTTTAGGTCTAGGATTTCTGTTCCAATATATATGGATTAAACAATAAAATGTTCTTTAAAAAAAAAATTCTTGAGAATTCGTATAAAAATTAATATTTTGTGTAATTAATTGCACCTATTTCCTTGTTTATCATTTGTGTAACAGCACCTCATCTCTAATTAAGCTTCAACCTCAATGGGTTGATCTACAAAAAATTTTCTGCTATCCAAGAATAACGCCCAGCTCATCTGATGTTTCATACTTACGTTTGAGGATTTCAAATATATCCGTAAATACTATAGGGGAGTTTACGGGACTTACCGAACGTTATTCGTCTATTACCAAATGAAAATGATTTTTGACGGACATGGTCATTTGCAGACCTAGGATTTGCCTGGTTCAGTGCCATATAAGGTTTTGAGAAATTCAATCGTCACACGAAGTACTATTGAATTCCACAACCAAAATTTGATTACTCCCACATGACATAAGCAGGTTTTTAGCTTCGATTGTTGGTGTTTTTTTTTATTACTTGTCTTGGAGATATCGCTAATTTGTGTATGATGTTTTATTTTAATTTTTGAGAATTTTAATTTCTGTTGTTTCAATTTCACAATAAGTTGCCTCCTTTTGAATTTCTTATTATGCGACTATGATTTTAAAAATTTGGGAGCTCTTCGTTGCATAATTTCATAATACTATTTCTTAATTCGGTCATAAGGTCATTTTTGAGATAATAAAGTTGTTGTCACCGGTTTGCATCACCTCCTAATCACGTGTTGCCGTAGGTGCTCTGCTGGGTACTTAATTCCGAGATTGTGTTAATCCTATTTGGGATGAGGAAATACTACGGGTTTCAATTCAGCAACTAGATATTTTTTAATTCTGTAACACAAGGTTCGTACATCAACGGGCTTCAATAATCGACCTGATGATAACCAAATCCCCTCAAATATCCGTAAAATTTTTGATGGTCAAAATTTCGATTCTCATTGATCAGCCAACAAATGTTGGTGAAATAATTGGGACAATATGATCTGCCGTCGGTTAAGACTTGAAGAAATCTGGTTGCTCAAACACAGGATTTTAAAACTCAATTAATAATCACAATGTTCGCCGTAAAACTTTAAACTCCTTTGAACCAAATTGAATACCTTGGGCACCAGCGAAACAGGAATTAAGAAAATTAGCTTCTTGAGCCGACTGAGTGGCCCATTTAAATTAGTGAATGGATTATCTAAACCCAACTTTAAGTCATGCCATGAAAATCGCCCTATACATTGATGAGCGGTTTGCGGTTCAAACCAGGTAAATTCCTATAACTCTAATGCTACGGTGAAAATCCCATAAAAGTTAAATGTATTATTGCATTTCAATGATTATTATGTAAGTGGTGTTCAGTTGGTTAGTTATTTACCTCTAGGGTTTCAACATCAGTCCAAACTTTTACAAGAACATTCTAATCAACTCTAACACCGCACCTCCACACACCAAGAACAACAAAACAGCAATCCACCATCTGCTAACAGGGTATTCAGTTTCAGAATCTTTCTCTTTATACTGACCAGTCTGTTTAAGAGTATTCTTCTTGCTAAATTTGGAATTAGCTGCTCTCTGTTTAGGAGTCTGGATTGCCTATGGTTAGTATATCAGCCCGAGCCATTGCGGGACCAGTCGGTCCAAAATCCGCTACGTACCATAATGAAAGTTGTAAAGACGTGTTAAGTCGATGATTGAAAAGTTCGCGGTGGGTCGCGATCCATTCCTGTACATTGGCGCTAAATGATACCTCATCAACTGGCGGTGCTACGTGTCATTTACACAAACAATAAAAGATCAATAAATGCATCAATGGAATTTTTTTGTGATTCCAAATGCAGATCAATGGCGTCCAGCTACACGAAATCCAACAATAATTCAATAGGTCATTAATTTCCGATCCGGCAATGTGGTGTCGACACTCACGGGCCCTTTGTGTCATCAAGTGGGTGCGATTCTTATCGAACGGCGGATCCAACGGCTGTCGACCGCATAGGGCAGTTTCACCGATGATCGATGACGTTTTGCCAGAATGCGCCGGCTTTGTAGTCCGAGTGGGCGTAGTTGTAAATAGTCCGAGCGATTTTTGCGCCTATAAGTCCTATACCGGGGCTGCGTATTTTATCTAACATGAGTCAGGACCACCAGACAGCAGACGGGCCCAATAAGCGGTACACCTCCAGTTTCCCATCGCAGCCCTCGCAGCCCATGCAGTCGTCGCAGCCCATGCCGTACGGCGAGCTCAAGCCCATCGCGTTCGGCCTCTCGAGCGACTTGCTGCGCCAGCCGTTCGCTCCAGATGCGGCCGCCGACCTCAGCTCCGAAGACCAATCTGCGCCCAAGGGCCGACTCCGGGTGTCCAAGGCCTGTGACCGGTGCCGCACCCAGAAAATCAAGTGCTCTGGCACCTATCCTTGCACCACATGCACCAAGCACATGAAAGAATGTGTCTACAATTCTGCCTCCAGCGCTGCCGCCAAAGCCGCCCGTCCCTCCGAGACCATCGGTGCGCCGACCATGCTCAACATCACGCACGAGAAGGAGCTTCCGTACCTCACCCATAGCGACGATAAAAACTACATAAGACACTTGGAAAACCGGATCCAATATCTCGAGTCTCGTTTGAGCAACACTGCCAGCGACTTGGCCCGCAACTTGCGCGACGGTGAGGTCGAGGACGAGGACTCGGCCCGGCTCTTGAATCCCACCAGCAAATGGAGATACTCCAATAGATATCAATTGTTGCTCTCGCTCGAGCTCTGCAAAAATGCCTACGACGGACTTTCAGAGGAAAATAAAAAAAAAGTGGTGTTGCCTCGCCAGCAGTACTTTGGCTGGAACCTTTCGGGAACGTATTACTTGAGTCCCGAGCCACTTCCTGTACTTCCAGAATTTTTGCTCCCAAACCCTGTCAAGTTCTACACGGACTATTTCTTTAAGGAAATCAATATTTTGTTTGCCATAATTCATGAGAGTGTGTTTGTCCAGCAATTGTCGAGCTACAACGAACTCATGAACGAGATGAAAAACGAGCCGGCGTCTGCTTATAAAGACTCAAAGGCTAACATGACCCGATTATTTGAAGCCAAGCTTTACTTGATAATTGCCCTCGCCATACGGTTCACCGAATTCAGCCTGAAGAAGGGTCCCGACCTTGAAATGCTCAAGATGGAAGAGAAAATGTTCCAGTTCAGCTACCAGATAATCCGAATTTTAAGTTTCGAATGGGAGTCGTTTGAACTCATCCAAGGCTGGCTCTTGATTTCGTTGTATCTCAGAGTCACCCACAGACAGTCGTCGTGCTACTCTTCGTTGGCCTACGCCGTTACTATGTCCAAGGCAATGGGGTTGTCACGTAAGAATGAGAGACACAGAATTCCTGGAACCAAGTACGAGCGGCTAAAAGCCAAAAGAATCTTCTGGGCAGTGTTCACACTCGAAAGATTATTTGGACTTCAGAGTGGTCGGTATGGCCTACTCAACGAGTACGAGATCGAATTGACGTATCCGTCGTATGATTTCGAGGAAGAGAGCCAAAACGACACTTGGATCACTCTACCAGCATTCGCATTGATACATGTTGCAAAATTAGCCACCTACGTCCATACGGCCATGTACGAAAAGCTCGATTTGGTCAAGTATCAGCAGATCAACAAAGAGATCGTGCAATTGAACGCCTGGATGAACGCCAATGGATTTAATAATAACGAAATCTTCAATAATCCTAACGAAGAAATTAGTTCTTTGGCCAAATCGCAAGTTAAATTGAATTATTATGATGTTGTGCTTTGCGTCCATGGTAAAGTCCTCTTCAACTTCACTGGTAGAAGAATTGCTACCCAGGGTTTCAAGATTGAGATGGTATTGGATTCATGTATTAGTATTATTGATGTTCTCTTGAAGGTGCAAAAAGCCAATCAGCTCTATGCGCCATGGTATCTCAATCTTCTTTTGGCATTCAACGTCGGAATAAATCTTCTCACGTTGATCAGTGCCGGACTCTACTTGACTACTGCGAGGGAGTACTATTCCAAAGTGGTGTCATTACTCACGGCATATAAAAAAGTCACCGTTAAAAATAACGATAAAAAAGTGGTGGTTAAAAAACGATTCAAGATGGCAGAGGAGTGTTTGTGGGCCTTGAAGCTGGCCAGCAAGATCCTCTTCCTTCGTCTAGAGGAAGATCTACAGGGACTTCAATCGATGGGGGTTGACCCCGGAAGTCTGGATGTGAACAAACAGACATTTACCCAATATGGTAAGGTGTCAGACGTTCAACCCAAAGCAGAAGAGTCACCTTCCGATAACAATCACCAGGTTAACCAAGAGTTCTACCTGTTGTTTAGAAATGGGGTCAAAAAGAGAAAAATGGCGCCAGAAGAAATGGCACCCGATGCATCCTCTACAACCAGCGCAGGAAGCAACGAGCACATTCCTGAATTTACATTTGAACCAGAAAATGTCAATCAAAACCCCATGATGCAAGGATACGGCCAGGGACAAGCGATGTATAGTAATCTCCTTTGGTTCGATCAGTGGCTAGATGACGATTTCAGCTTTGTTGCTCCTGCCCCACCAGACATACAATAGTTTTTCCGCAAGGGACCTCGGAATAATGTCAGGTGCTGAAAATGTCGGTTACCCCGGGGATTAAAATTTTGAGCGTGGGGGCAATTTATTATAGAGTTGAAGATGATCATAATTGCCCATGGGGAAATGTAACACATCTGCCCACTAATTACCTAATAATGTACAACACGAATACTTTAGTAAATCACCATAGCCACCATACCATAGCCTAGAGCAATATGACCATAACACCCCCGCGTGGGGGATGACCCCTAAAACAGAATACTACATCAATCACCTGTGAATCTACAGGAATCTCGGAAAAAATCTTCTCAAATGTCTTCGGGCCTGCAGGTAGTCCGGAAAAATTTTCAGTCTTTAGCACGTTCATTGGCTAATAACTCAAAGATTACTTAAGAATACGGAAGGCACACTATTTTGGGTAATTCATCCTCAAGTTGTGGTTCAGGTTTCTTGTCATCATTTATTGTTTTATCTGCCTCTTCCTTATCGTCAAGCAGGCCCCACTTTGTATTTGTTGAAACCTTCAGCTCTGCTCCTTCTCGGATTATTAACACCTGTCAATATGCTGGAGCAAGATAAGAAAAAAGACGATAGACCCTATAAGTGTCCGTTGTGTGAAAAGGCCTTCCACCGTCTCGAGCACCAGACTCGCCACATCCGCACCCACACCGGCGAAAAGCCCCACGCCTGCACCTTTCCGGGGTGCACCAAGCGATTTTCCCGGTCCGACGAGCTCACGAGGCACTTGAGAATCCACACCAACCCGCTGTCCCGCAAACGCAAGACCAAGCAGCAGGAGGTCGAGCTGGTGGAGCCGCCTGCACCGTCCATCCCCATGCAGGTGCAAGGGTACCCAGTTTCGGCCATCCAGCTCCCAAATTCGGTGCAAGTGTCGCTCGATAAAGACGGAAACCCGGTGTACCACCAGCCGTACCCCGTGTACTTCATCCCCCAGGGCAACGTAGTCATCCAGCAAGATGCGGACAAGATAGTGCATAACCAAAAGGGCTCGGCGGTGTTTTCGCTCCCGTCGTCGCCCACCTCGGCCTCCATGGTCAAACCCAGCATTGCGTCGTACGCCAACTCGCCGCCCATCGACTTGCGCAAGCTGGAGTCGGCGTCCAGCATTATCTTCAGCCAAATCGACTCCAACAACCATCTGCTCAGCACCTCGCCGGACCAAGCATACCCTGGGGCCGCCAAGTTCTCCAGCAAGCTCCCGTCACTCACCAACCTCAACGAGTACTACTTGATGAAGACCAACAAGTCGGCGCAGTCGTCGGCGACCTCGTTGTCGTCGTATAAGTCGAGCTCGTTTTCCAACTTGACTTCGCTCACCCGCATGACCCCCATCAAGCCTCTGGCATCGCTCAACACCTTCAGGAACACCACCTCGCACCCGCTGACGCCGTACGCCGTCAATGCCAACAGCTATTTCAGCCTCCCCAAGCAAAACTCCTCGACGTCGTTAAACTTGGAGTTTGCCCAGCCAGCCAAGAAGTCTCGCCCCAACTCGCCCACACAGCTTCACTCGTCGCTTCTGATGACCGGCCAGCCAGGGCCCTTCATCATTTCCCCGACAGAAACCCCGTTGCAGACGCCAATCCAGTCGCCACATCTTCAGCCAGCTCCTGGCCCGAAAATCGAGGCGCCGGTCGTCAAAATCAACGACACCCCCGCAGCCAGTATTGCCAATCAGGGCACGCAGCTCCCACCCATCCGGTCTGTGTTCAGTTTTGGCAATTTGCCGGCCACGAATAATTCACCAGATTTGGACCAACGACCCAAATCCGTGATGAATTTATCCAACCTTACGAGCTAATGAGTACATATCGAATTAATAGACATGAATAGATGTAAATGCATCAACGTTTCAAATGGGTGAAATTATGTACCAGGTGCTAAGGCTTAGGTCACAGGATCAGGAATGTTCTAATTTTTGCAGCAGTGCATAACGCTTGACGGGTGAATTTGGCGTCTGACGTTGCGTCGGCCGAGTCTTGGTGAACCGTTTCACTGTTTCACAGGCAGTTTCACTCCTATAGCTTCTCAATTGTCTACAGCCACTCCTACATTCATCTACTCCTGCCTCTACATTCATCTACTCCTGCCATTCTACATTCATCTACTCCTGCTACTCCTGTCCCGGCTCCTGCCAGTACGCTCCTGCCAACTCCTGCCCCATTATCACATTCCTGGCCCTTCCCAAAACAGTCTGGGCGTCACGTGCCGCAAAACTCGGTGGGCTTGCGGTCGTGCGGCCCCATTCTCAAAAAAATTTTCGCTTCTTATATCATTAATTAATCACCACACTGCTTTGAGTTTTTAACTAAACTGGAAGTTAGTATTCATCTGGTCTTCATATACGTCCACCCGGCACGTAGAGTCCTTAATTCATAACGAGCTTTTCACTAAGTCTTCGTTACCTGATCATGTATCAGTCCCAAAATTACTACCAGAATATCGGCACCGCCGGTCACAGGGCGTCCGCCTCGGTCAACTACTTGTCACACTACAACTACTACGACCGGGCCGCACCCATGCCGACCTCCTCGCATTATTTGCCGCCCAACCACCTCCCGACTTCGCAGGGTGTTCTTCAGTCGCAGATAATGCAGCCGACCATGGTCGGAATGGTGCCGCCGCCAGCGTTGCTCCCCGCGGCACAGCCCGAGCCGGCCACCGGCGGCATCAACGCCGTTTTGGAGTACGACTTGCCCACGATGTCGACGTTTCTCAGCTGGTGCGCCTTTGGCATGCTCAAGCAGAGCAGAAATCCCACCAAGGACTTTGAGGGCTTGGTCAACTCGGTGTTGTTCGCCACGCGCTTGCCGAAGTCCACCATCATCATTGCGTTGGAGTACATGAACCAGCGCTTCTCCCACGCCCAGCTCGAGTTTATGACCGAGCTGGACATCTTTGTCAAGCTCATCACCGGGTTGATTTTGGCCAACAAATTCAACGACGACAACACCTTCACCAACCGGTCGTGGTGCGGTGCCACCGGCCTCGCCATCCAGCTCTTGAATGACGAGGAAAAACACTGGTTGAAAAAAGTTAACTGGCAGCTCAACGTGGTTAACTTTGAATCCAACATCATCACTTTAGAAGAGTGCTGGAAGACCTGGCTCGAAAAGTACTCCGTCAAGGAGTACACCTATAAACCCGCCAGCATTCCCTCATCTCCCATCGCCGACTATTACTCCCCTGTCAACTCCTCCCCCGTCAAAGATATCTGGTCGTCCTCGGCAAACTCCAACATCTGGTCTTTCTCAAACTATCAGTACACCCCCACGAGACATCCGTTGCCCTATGCCAACAACTTCGTGCCGTACCCCAATTCTTACTATATTAATATGGCTTCATGTTAGCCTTGTGATTTAATTTATGCAGTTTGTAGAATAAAATTCTTATAGATTATCTATGTATCTACTGTTTTTCTTCAAACTCGTCGTCCTCGTCCTCGTCGTCGGCCTTGCCCAACTTTTCAGCCGCCTTAGCAAAGTCAATCACCTTTCCACGGGTTCTTCTGCCGCCAGTGATGATGTTGGACGTGTCAATCTCCGCCAAGTCGTCCTCCTCCTCGTCGCCCAAGTTGTCGTCGTCGTTTTCCGGCTCGTCCTCGTCGTCCTCGTCCTTTTCCTCGTCGGACTTTTGTTTGGGCACATCGTCCTCGTAATTTCTTCTTCTCTGCTTCTTCTTCTTCTTGGGCGCCTCGGCCTCGGCCGCTCTCTTCTTGGGCTCCTCCTCGGCCTCAACAACGGTCTTCTTGGGTTCCTCCTCGGCAACAGCCACTGTCTTTTCTTCTTCACTCATGATAACAATTCGCGCTATCAATTTTTCACCATGTCTCTAGTCGTCTCTAAGAAGACAAAGATGTCGGACCTCGTCAACTTCCGGTTGCGCATCGCCACCGTCGACAGCCGCAGCTTTGTGGGGCAGTTGCTAGCGTTTGACAAACATATGAACTTGGTGTTGGCCGACTGTGAAGAGCAAAGAGCGCCCAAAAAAGACTCTTCCGAGGTGCTAAAGCGGAACTTGGGGTTGTTGATCCTCCGCGGCGAGCAAATAGTGTCTGTGGTGATAGAGGGCGGCCCTGTGACCGACAACAAGACCCGCATCGGCGTGGACAAGGGAAAGGGGGTGTCGAGACCGCTCAAAACGCCCATAAGCGTCAAGTCCAAAGTAAAGGGATTTAAACGCCAATAGTGTATTATAGAATGTACGATAACTTGCATTACTACTCTACATTAACAACAGTTGGAGTTATTCTTGCCCTTCTTCTCCTGAGGAGCAGGAGTCAAAGAAATCGTAGGCCCGCCCGAGGGTTTGTTCACTTGGGCGTCGTCAGTGTCAAGTTGGTGCTTGCTAATCATCTCATAAATGTTCTTCAATAACTGGTGGAACGACAAATCAACGTTGTCGGCGCTCAAGGCGGACGCCTCGGTGAACAATAAGTTGTTCTCGTTAGCAAAGTTCTTGGCCTCATCGGTGGGGACGGCTCTTAAATGGTCTAAATCCAGTTTGTTACCCACGAGCTCGATAACGATGTTGGCGTCGGCGTGTTCTTTCAACTCCTTCAACCATCTGGACACACTTTCGTAACTCTCAGTCTTGGATATGTCATACACTATTAATGCGCCAACCGCCCCCCGATAGTATGCGCTTGTGATGGCCCGGTACCGCTCCTGTCCCGCGGTGTCCCAAATCTGCGCCTTGACTCTTTTGCCGTCGATTTCCAACGTTCTGGTAGCAAATTCCACTCCGATAGTCGATCTAGATTCGAGGTTGAACTCGTCTCGGGTGAAACGAGATAACAAATTAGACTTTCCAACCCCGGAGTCTCCAATCAACACGATCTTGTATAAGTACTCGTAGTCGTACGAGTAGTCGTCGGTATTGTCCACCATCTTGATACTGTGTCTATGTCCAAAGTTTTTGCGCAAGGTGGTATTGGGCACCACACGCTGATCGTACCGGCTGTCAAATCGTAACCGATGCAGGGTGCAGCTACGAGGTCTAGTTTCTAGTTATTTGGCAATTCTATACTACATTACTCTCTGAACTGTTTGTCTTCACGAGCGGCTTTCTTCTCCATTTCGTCCCAGTCTTCTCCTTCACTTTCTTCAAAGTCGTCTGATCCCGACCCGTCGGAAGAGTACTTGTCGTTATCACTCTCCTGCTCACTGACGTCTTCGTCACTGGGGTCGTCATCGCTGACTTCGAACTCGCTCTCCTCCGACTCTTCTTCTTCGTCGGACGATTCGCCAGTACCAGTCAAAAACACCCATCCACCATCAGCAAAGAATTGGTAAGGGTCCGCTTGCACCGTCTTCATGATCTGCGCCCAGTTCAAGTTCATTTGACCCTCACTGATCGGAATGTCCACTTCGGTCAACCAATTTTTGACATCCTCAAGAAGATCCATGGCAATGGTGTTGATATGCACCACTGGTTTGCTGAAATCTTTGAAAACAAGCACCAAGTCAAAGTTCTTCAAGCCGAATTGCACTCTTTCCAAATGGGCCACTTCGATCTCTTCCAAAGTTATCACCAAGTATGGTGGGTCTATTAATTGGATTAAACAATCACGAGTAGGCATACAGAATACCGCCGACCGGAATGGCACACCCTGGAATCCTAATTCTCGGATTGGCGTGTTGACGTAATCTATTCTGCCATGAGACGAATCGACAATAACTTGGGCAAAAGTGTTGAACTCTTTATCCAACAATGCCTTTCTTCTTCTTTCTTCTTGTTCTTGTTGTAATTCATCTTCATCTCCATATCTGTATCTTCTCTTTCTGCCTCCAGTCTCATCAAACGACATGTCACTGGCTTCACGGTAGAATTGCACATCATATGTTTTCTTCTTTCCGATCATGATTGGCGTCTTCAAGTGACAGTGGATAACAACAATCAACTCGTCCTTACATGGCTGGAAAAACAAATGTTTGATGTTGGAGAAAATGATATCGATCTTCTGGTCCGATCTAAAACTGGACTGGTATCTTAAACCATTCTCGTGGATCAGCAAAACACCGCCAATTTTTTTGGAGTCGGTCTGAGGTCTCACAAGAACATTCTCCAATTTCTTGACTCTGGCACCTTTCAATTCGATCAAAGTTGCTTGAGTAACCACATCGGCCATCTGTTTCTTCTCTTGCTCTCTTTTCACAGAATCCTTCTTCAAGTCTTGAATGGCCTTGTAGACATCCACCATTCTTTGACGGTCTCTGGATCTGAACGTCAAGGACCGCAAGAACGTGTTGTCGGGCGAATCCTCGTAAGGCAATTCCGCCCGTTTAGACAAGTTACCACCAGCACCCGCAGAATTGAAGTTCAATCTCAAGTAAGTGTAGTCACCCTCTTCGTTCTGAGACCCGTTCTTGAAAGAGTTGATGTGGAAAGGCACCGGTCTTCCGCAGATGGGCAAGATGATGGTTTGATTTTTGTAGTCGACGTGAATCTTCAAGTCCCTAACATTGCTGGGGATTTGAGATTCCTTGATGTAAGAATCGTACTTCTTGAACACGGGTTTGAAGTCCAGCTCGTCAGTAGCGTCGGCCTTGGAGAATCTGGCCAATCCGTCTTGCAACCGTTTTTGATGCAACTTGATTTGCGCTTGTTGTCTGACTTTATCGTTGTTGGTAGACTCCTCTTCCGAGGCCTCGTTTCTCAACTTCTTTCTGGTGCCGGGTTTGCCGTTGTCGACCAAGGCCTTCTGTTCATTTTTGAATTCCTTTTCGGACTTCAATCTTCTGCCCTCAGTACCGTCCAACTCGTCTTTGATTTTGTTGTCGTCTTTGAAGTAGAACGACACTTCCGAGCGGTTTTTGGAGTAGTTGGTCAATTCAATGGGCTCGCTCTCGGAGATCTTGATGGTGTCCGACAACAATAAAGCGTAGGGCTTCTTGTTGGACTCGTTGACCAAGTCAGTGAAGCCGATGGTGAAGGAGTACACCTGGCCGCTGACCAACTTTCTGTCGCACTTGCCGTTCAACACACACAAGGAGTCTCTGAATTCAAGCCCCATGAGCCAACCGCAGTTCTTGGTGAACTTGGGCAAAAGGTCGGGCTTCTCCTTCTTGACAAAGTCCAAGGCGCCCTGGTACACGTCCTTGCCCAACTTGCCGTCCTTGAGCAACTCGGTGATGATGTGGTTCTGCAACTTGAGCAAGAAATCGTAGTTGTCTTCCATGGACTTGGTGGGGTCGATCAAGAATGTTCTGGCCACGTTGGTGCAGTAGCTGTTGTAGCGGGTACCCAAAGAGGCCAAGATGACGCCGTTGCCCACCAAGGGCTTGGAGGTGGACTGGGCGCTGGGCTTCAAGTCGAACTCGGTGCCGCTCTGGATGATGGGCGAGTAGCACCAGTCCAACAACTCGGGGTCGAAGTTGGACAAGCCGCCCAACAACTTCTTGCCCAAGGCGCTCTTGTTGTACCAGTTGGAGCGGGCGATTTTGTCCTCCAAGTTCTCGCTCAACTTGACGTGGGTGATTTTGGTCTCCTCGTCGACGATCTTCATCATCTCGTTGGTGAAGATGTCCATCATGGCGACCGACGCCTTGGCGGCCGTGGCGATGTTGCCGAACTCGTCGGCGTCCTTCAACTCCATCGACACCGAGAGCAACGCCGACGAGTCGGCGAACTTGACGTCGGGGTGCTGCGCCAACACCTCGCCCCACTCGGCCACAAACTTGCCCTTGTACTTGGCCTTCTCCACATGGCCGATCGGCTTGTCGCCCTTCAACAACTCCACCAACTGCACAAAAAGCTCCCGGTTCTTGTCGGCGTCCTTGGTGCGGGTCCAGATGTCGACCTCGGACGAGTTGGCGGTGGGCTTCTGGGCCAAGTGCTTGATGTGCTTGGTCTTCAGCTCGGACGTGATGAACACGCACCGGTCGGCCGTGATGTACAAGGCGGTGTGGACGAACTCGTACCCCAACAACCAGGTCTGGAGCACCGTGGGCTTTTTGTAGGTGTTGTCGTCGTCGCTGGCGCCGACGATGTACAACAACCCGGCGAACAGGTCCGCCTGCACCAAGTTCTTCTGGATGATGGACAAGCGCTTGTGAAACGTGCTAGCGTCGATTACCACGTCCCCCATGTCGATAAAGATTTTTCAGTGCGAAACGCGTTTTCATGTTTAGACAGGCTAAGAGAAGGACCGCCGGGCGCCGCAACTTCGACTCGCGCTCCCTGCTGGTGGACGCGGCCGCGCTCTACGGCAGCCGCTTGTCGTTCTATGACGTGCCGCCGCTCCAGGAGGTCACGCTCGAGGAATTCGAGCTGTGGGCCATCGACCGCCTCAAGATCTTGATCGAGATCGAGTCCTGCGTCGCCCGCAACAAGACCGTGCGCGAGATCGAGACGCTCGTGCGCCCGTTGTTGCTCAAGTTCATGCCGTTGTCGCCGCTCGTCCACGAAAACGGGCCGGTGGTCGAGCAGGAACGCATGAAGGACCATTATTCCCACTACATCTTGCGGTTGGTGTTCTGCCGCACCGAGGAGTTGCGCCGCAAGTTCATCAAGAACGAGGTCATCTTGTTCAAGATCCGCTACAACTTGATGCAGCCCAAGGAGCAGCACGCGTTTGTCGAGTCCTACAACGACAAGTTGAACTGGAACTACCTTTCCCAGGACGACAAGGCCCAGCTCTTCGACAAGTTGTACGCGGCCACGTCGGCCAGCATCCGCACCCAGTTGATCAGCGAGTCCGACGGCGCCTCCCTCAACACCGACCAGTTGAAAAACCACATCCGCCTCAAGGAGAACTTCATCAAGTTGCCCTTCGAGAAGGTCCCGCTCTTGTTGAGCTCGCGGTCTGTGTACTTGAGTAAGGGGTTCGCCTACATCCCCACCATCCTCCAGTTGAACTTGCTTGCGTTGGAGTTTCAGGACAACTTGGACAAACACTTGATCAAGACGTTCCAGTCCATTCCGCGCTTGGAGGAGGACGACCGCTTGTTGCCCTTGTTGACCAACTTGTCGCGGAACTTCTCCGACGTGCAGTATGACTCCAAGTTCAACGGCGCCAACGCGTCGGACGTCAACTCGAGGTCGATTTTGACCCCCAAAATCACCAAACACTACCCGTTGTGTGCCTCCGTGATGCAGAAGACCTTGATCCACGACTCGCACCTCAAGTACCACGCGCGCCAGCAGTTCGGCTTGTTCTTGAAGGGCATTGGCTTAAGCGTGGACGAGGCGTTGCAGTTCTGGACCGACCAGTTCACCAAAACTGGCGGCATGTCTTTGGAGCTGTTCAACAAGAACTACAGGTACAACATCAGACACAACTACGGGTTGGAGGGTGCCAGGGTCAACTACAGACCCCATGATTGTGCCACTATTTTGCGGGCCAAGCGCCCAGGCAAAGGTGAGGCCCATGGGTGTCCTTACCGGGACCTCAAGCCCGAGGTGTTGATCAACAGCTTGAACGACATGGGGATCAGCGACCAGAACGATATCAACGGCATTATTGACGACGTCAATAAGAACGAATATACTGTGGCCTGCACTCGGGTATTTGAATTGACCCACAAAGATATGGGCAAAGACAGCAACTTGCACATCAACCACCCCAACCTTTACTTCGACCGGTCTCGTCAACTCGAGAAAAACGCTACCAAGGCATAGTGTATGTATAGTGTATAATATTATCGTCAAAGACGGTTCAATAAATAAGTTAACTGAGGTCTATAGAAGACCAGAGGTCTTTAAAGCCCCACCAGGAGGCGCCACTTCCACAAACACCCACCCAGAATGGCGACAAGCACCCGTCGTATAACGACCAGTGAATCACCAAGGGAACTTGAATCACTTGCTTGAAAACGGCAATCTTCCAGTTCTTGTCCCATTTAGACACCGGAGTTCTTCTAAAAAGTTCGATGATCTCGATGATCAAGTAAGCACCCCAAACTCTACAACACCAAATGTAGGTTTCGATGCACCAGTAGTTGTTGTCGTTGGTGCCGACCCAGTTGTGCTCTGTGAGCCAACCGGCGTTTTCAAGAAGCTCCAACACCAAACAGTTCAACGACTGCAACAAATTGACAAACCGGTCAAACCGGGGCACCGCCAGGCCGGGGCTCATGAACGCAGTGAACTCGTCAATGATCCACGGCATGTACTTGATGGAATCAGTAAGTCTATTGAAAATTCTGATATCCGCCAAGTACAGCGAAATCGCCTTCAAGTGGACGGCCACGCCGGACACGGGCTTCTCATCAGAGTGGGCTGGCTCCACATAAGGGTCGGTGTTGAACAATTTTTGGCTCAACTTACTGTTAAAAGTAGAAAAATCAAGCTTGAGTCTTTGCTTGAGAAGTTGCACCAAGTTGACCCGCTGGTCGTGGAGGAACTTCCGGATCTTGTGCTTGTTGTTCAACACACTCGACACCAAGAGGGTGAAATAACAAATAAAATATAAATTGGCATCCACATTCGAGCTGTTAGTCAACACCTTATCAGTAATCTCCTGATAGAATTTCCGGGAGAAAACGCTCTTCTTGAGAGCGGCGTTCAACGTCAACAACAAGTTGAGCGGCACGGAACTTGGCGACTTTCGAGCTATTGGCGCTATAGACATACTCATTATGAGAAGAAATCAAATCAACTTACAATCAATACCTCGGGATGGAACTTCCTAATTGGCATGCGATTCGCACCACCCGCTAAAAAATTGACCCCAGAAACGCATGTTGGGTTTGTGTCATGACAGGCAACTACATTTTGTGACTAAGCAACTGTCAATCACCCAACGGTTGTCAACGGGATTCAATTTTTCGGCAAACAGCAATTAAAGGAGTTCATCCTTTTTAGGAAGTGGCATTGTCAAGCACTAAAATAGCGAATTGGGTGAGGTGCATAAAAATTATTTCCCAAACGATGAGGATGTTCAATCTGGCAAAAAAGAAACTGTTTGGGTCACACTTCCGGCCGTGTCTGATGAAACAAAACGATCTCTTATGCGCCGTCTACGATGTACATATCTAAAATTCTACCGAAACTAACAACCTTGGTGCATATACAGTTTTTAAAGATTGTCAGTAGTTTGTAACACAGTATTACTGGCGGTAAAGGCCAACTGGCAGGTTCTAATCTGCAAAGAAAAGCTTAATTAAAAATGAAAACTTTTACTCCTTGCAAGCATTGCAAGCAGAATCTTGGAATGCATTGGAATTTCAGATCGCCCTTACCGCAAGTAGCAGTAAACTTGGTCTGTACTTACCGACCATCCGCCTGTTTTGCATATTATTCGTAAACTAGCTCGTAACCAGTCCATAACTCCAGACTTCACAAAGTTTTTCTATTTTCTATTCTAAACTGGAATGAATATCTGTCTGGTTTTGGCGGTAGTAAGCAAAATTCTCTATTAGTTTAGTAGTTCAAGCGTCTTGCCCAAAAAAAAATTATGCATTACTTTGAGGTAATTAGTTGCTCATGCCGAACTGTCAACATTGACATGCATTGCAGCGTTCCTACAACTTCGTCTCCTGGTTTTATCAATAACTACATTTCCGTTAGTCTTCGACTAACTGCATAATCGGCCGGTAGCTGGTATTAGCTTCACGACAATTTTAATTAAATTGCCCAATTAATTCTAAAGTAAAAATGATTGTCTATTTCTAGTCAAATTACTAGCGTAAACAGCAACCCTATTATTGTCTTAGAATCCTTTAACGCTTGCGTTTGTCGAAATTACTGGCGACTTGGTACTCATTTTCCCGTTGTTGCAGAAATCGTCTAATTCGATTCTACAATAAATCGTATCGGTATTCTTTGCCTAATTCAAACAGCTTCCAAAGGTTTGGTCTGGTCCAGCAATCTACATCAAGACATTTAGAATTTCTATTTTGGTTAGAAACTTCATGACAATAAGAAAATATGTTCCAAACTAACCCATGAAACTGGGCTGTGACCAGACTGAGCCCATCGCTCCTACACCTTCATTCCTCGTAGTTCCGTAGTTTAGCACTTTGTTAAAAATGATCCCCTTTTACTGTCATGAAACTGACGATAATTTACCGCAAATCCTTGCCACCTAGCAGTTGATTACGTGTCGGATAGAAAAGTCATAATTATAATGACGTCTGTGAAGATCTTAATAATTTGTTGCAATACTGAGCGTCAATCGCTCTTACAAAAGAAAGACAGGAGAAATAAAATAAAAATATTCCTCAAAAGGTTTCCAATACATGATCCAGGCTATTATAATTTTCTGTTTTGGGCTCTCGGTTATTTCCTTTACTCAAAATGGTTAGTCTCACTGTTTCATCATATGATGTGGTGACCTTTTTCTGACATTGCACATCTAGGTAACTTAGCCAATTTCCTAAATTAGAAGGTGAACTTGCATGGATTGTCAATTTTACGCAAGATGTATATGTCTGGTTTATTTTGTTGTAGGTTGGGACTTAGTATTTTACATTTTTGATTTTTCGAAATGACACGGTGTGTAAATTGGTAAGTATCCGAAGTTCGTTTTGAACACCGATAAGAATACTGCTCTTCTGTGCTCGTAACTTCAGGGGATGTTGCAAATTTAGAGATGAAAACATTTGAAGAATCTAGAAACATTTTTTTATGGCTCACAGTATCCAAGGAACACCTAGAATCCGTATTTATTTTTTTAGCAGTTTGAGTAGACAACACTAGGCTCCAGAAAAGCAAGTGATAGCATTTCATGGCACTGCAGTACAGTTACGATTTCGTCAAGGAAATTTACTGTGGTCAATAAATCCATCGATTGTCTTGTTTTATGGATCAAAACACCAGGTTAAGAGATCAATCATATATTGTCTGGGGTTAATAATTGTTATTTCTTACATTGTAGTTGAACAATTGTAGCCACTTGCCATCTTTTGGTGTTTGCTACAGGCACGTCAAAAAAATCGTGTTTTCTCGTCTAACAATATTTCAGGTGCTAACAATTAAATAGAAATTTTCTTTCAAGAACTATAGAAAACGCCAGCACACTAAGTTTGTTGTGTCTGTAAAAATAGTACACCATTATGTCGTCATAGTTGTACTGGGCAAACCATAAAAGATCAATGTGCTGGCTTCTCCTGCCAACATTGTCTTGTATTAATTAGCACTGTTGAGCATTCCAAACGTGTCCTTTGTATTTGAGGCTCCATGTAAGATCAATAAGCATTCTCTTGCCTTTCTTTCACATTCCTGATCTCATATTGTTGCTTTTTGTTATGTACATCTATGTTTGATCTATTGATGAGTATCATCTGTTGATTTCACTTTATGCATGCAACCGAATGGATCAAATTATTTCATCAAGTGCATAGGTATTATTTTCGGGATTTCTATCTCCGTTGGATCTGAAATCTTGGCTATACATCCTCGGTGTTATTACATCTAAGATCATGATTTTGAAGACACTCTGTTCATCTACTGATGCATTGTTAGATATTTTTCGTATGTGTTCAGATTTGATTGGTCGCTTCATCATGCACGATCCCACCTACATGCCATTGCTTTCGCTGTATTAATATTTACACTCATAATTAATGATTTGAATTCACTTGTCTTGAGAAGAGGACGATTCTTGAACGTTGGATCTCAAGGTTTCCAACTTTGTGTCCTCTTTACGAGCATATGTCTCCATGGCGTATTGGTCTGCAGATCCTACCACCTCAAGCACAACTTCGTTGATTTCTTCGACTTCATCGTGGACTTGGGGAATCAACAAGTTGAGAATCACTCCTAAGAACCCAGTAACAGCAAATCCAGTTTCCATTACTAACACGATAGCGTCATAGAACCCTTGTAAGGCATGGTTATTGCCCTTATATGTGAAGACATTACTGAACCAATTGGCGACCAAGATGGAACCAAGGCCCGGCAAAAGGGAGGCTGTTAAGACAAATCTGTCTCTTCTAGAGAATTCTGTGGTGGAGATGATCTTAATTCCCGATACTGCCACAGAACAGAACAAGAATGAAGTCATGCCTCCCAAGATGGCTTTGGGGATAGAGAGAATCACCGCTGAAAATTTGGCAAAGACTCCCATAACAAGTAAAAAGAAAGCACACCAGTAGCCAGCTCTTCTGTTAGCACACTTGGTCACAGAGATCACTCCGTTATTCTGGGCAAAGGTGGACACTGGCGTGATGGTCATCAACCCAGCTAACATACCATTAAGGCCATCTGCTAGCACTCCACCTTGAACTCTTGAGTCGTACACTTCACCTTCGACCTCCAATCTGGAAACGTCTGAAGTAGCAGTGATATCGCCAATGGCTTCCATCATCAACACTATGTACACTGCCAAAAACGGCAATATCACCGGCCCATAAACTTTCAACTTGAACGTATGAACCCAAATGAAAGTGGCAGCTGGAGCCGACTTGATCTGGCTGTCGTTGAAGTATCCGCATGCAGCTCCAACTATACACCCCACAAGTAATCCCACGATCACTGCACAAGATTTCATGATGGGCGAGCCGAATCTTTCTGCTAGAATGATGGTGAGATAAACAGTAAATCCTAGACCAATGAATCTAGCTGAACCCCAAGGAGCAGTGTTCCCATGGTTGGAGGGACAGATGTTGTCGGTACAAGAGCCACCCAACCAATCTTGGAAACCAGTCTGGACCAAATGAGTACCAATAAGAAGCACGACTGGGCCAGTGACTAAAGGTGGAAAAACTTTCTGCAAGACTTTGGCAGGCATAAAAGATAACAACACTTCAATTAGGGCACAGACAATCCCCGAGGCCAAGAGTCGGCCGTATGCATCGGGACATGGTTGTTGGACGCCATTGATAGTCTCACAGATGCCATTTTCATACATGATTGGAATGGCACTGGTGACAATAGTAATTGTAGCAAAAGATGTACCGACCACACTCAATAACCCGGTACCTATGTAGTAAGGGGTACCGTAGATGTGAAACCTAGTGATCTGGATGCATGACAAGATGGCGGTGACGATTAAAGACAGCGACACCAAGTACTTCTGAATGTCCGGAGTCAAATTTGCGGACGAAGCAATAATTATTGGCGGAGTCACAACACCAGCAAGCATGGCCAATGCATGTTGGAACCCCAAAATGAACCCCAAAAGGAGGGGCATGTCACTATTCAACCCAAAGAATGGCTGGGTCTTTGGAGTTTTCTTGGTAAATGGAATTTCTGGAAGAAATAGATAGCTGTAGTCATAATCACCAATGAAACCTTCTTTGGTGGTCCATTTTCTGATGACTCTTTGGCCACTGGTTTTAAGTGAGTCAACTGTCAACATGGTTTCTTGGCTTCAGGAACACCGATGTCTAATTTGAGACGGTTCTGGCGATTCTTTTAAATGCCAATGCTGAAAAGAAAAAAAATTTACCGCTATATTGATAAGGAAGGTTGCGATAAGCGGTGAATTCCGATTCCTGATTGGGTATAGGGCCGATTTTGACATCTGTCAAACTGTCAAATTCTAGGCAATTGGCATGATCTAGCTTGGCATTGGCTTACTTGTGTAGATGGGAGTCAAGTGGGTTGGAGTGGCGAATTTTCTACTAATTTCCAATTTGTTTGACTCTCTCACATGAGAAAGTCCAGTTACGAAAGGTTTATCCAAATAGATAAAGCCAAAGGAAATCTCCGTGCAATAAGGGTTTCAAATCAGGCAGCCAGATAAACTCGGGACCAGGAACAGAAGGTGGTTCCCGACAACAATAACCAAGGCGGTTAAGGTTGTTCACCTGCAGTAGAACCTTCTTTATGCTATGGAATAATCTCTATTGGGATCGAAAGTAGGCGTCTCCGCTATTGTATTATCAGATTATCATAAGTTACACAACCAGGATCTCATCCACCTCAATTGGATGATGAAGTTTCGTACTGTGATCTTGTTGCTTGTAATTCGCTTTCTTTTTTAGCATAAGCGTCAGCTGCTCTCTGGTCAGCAGATCCCACAACCTCGAGAAGCACCTCGTTGATCTCCTCGACCTCGTCTTGGACCTGAGGAATCAACAAGTTGAGGATGACTCCCAAAAATCCGGAAAGAGCAAATCCAGATTCCATCACCAATACGATAGCATCAAAGAATCCTTTCAATGCAGTGTTGCCACCAGTGTAGGTGAACACATGAGAGAACCATCCTGCAGTCAAGGTGGCACCCATACCAGGTAAAAGAGAGGCGGTTAAAACGAATCTGTCTCTTCTGGTGAATTCGGTAGTAGAAATAATCTTAATACCGGAAACTGCCACAGAACAGAACAAGAATGAGGTCATACCACCCAAGATGGCTTTAGGGATAGAGAGAATCACTGCAGAGAACTTGGAGAAAATTCCCATCACCATTAACACCACCACACACCAATAACCAGCTCTTCTGTTAGCACACTTGGTCACGGAAATCACACCGTTATTTTGAGCAAAAGTTGACACAGGAGTGATGGTCATCAAACCGGCTAACATACCATTCAATCCGTCTGCCAAAACACCACCTTGGATTCTGGAGTCATATAATTCACCTTCGACTTCAAGTCTGGAAACGTCCGAGGTGGCAGTAATGTCACCAATGGCCTCCATCATCAACACTATATACACCGCTAGGAAGGGAAGGACTGCTGGGGCATAGATCTTGAGACTGAAAGTATGCACCCACATGAAGGTAGCAGCTGGAGCAGCATTAATTTGGTCTGGGGTAAAATAGCCAGTAGCAGCTCCAACTATGCATCCCACCAACAAGCCAACAACAACAGCACATGACTTCATGATGGGGGAGCCGAATCTCTCGGCCAAGATGATTGCAAGGTAGACGGTGAATCCAAGACCAATAAATTGGGCCGAACCCCAGGCAGCAGTAGTACCATGGTTAGCAGCACAAATATTGTTAGGACAAGATCCACCTAACCAATCTTTGAAACCGGAACCAATCAATTTGGTACCAATAAGCAACACGACAGGGCCTGTCACGATTGGAGGGAACACTTTTTGCAAAACCTTTGCTGGCATAAACGACAAGAGAATTTCAAGCAATGAACAAACGATAGAAGTTCCCAAGATTCTTCCGTATCCATCGGGACAAGGCTGAGGAACACCATCTATGGTCTCACAGATACCGTTCAGGTACATCATTGGGAATGCCTTGGTAACAATTGTAATGGTAGCGAAAGAAGTACCCACCACACTCAACAAACCAGTGCCAATATAATATGGAGTGCCGTAGATGTGGAATCTGGTGATTTGAATGGCAGAAAGAATACCAGTGACAATCAAGGAACTAGACACCAAATAACGTCTAACATCTGGGGTCAAGTTGGCCACACTTGATATTAAAATTGGTGGAGTGACAACACCTGCAAGCATGGCCAAAGCATGCTGAAATCCCAATAAGAGACCCAAGAAAAGAGGCATGTCACTATTTAAACCAAAGAAAGGTTGGGTTTTGGGTGGTCTTTTGGTAAATGGCAAGTCTGGTATAAACAAGTATCCATAATCGTAGTCACCAAAGAACCCTTCTTTAGTGGTCCATTTTTTCAAGATTCTCGTTCCTACTGTGTGAAGCTTTTCTTTTGACAACATGTCGAATCTGGTTGCTACTTTAGAAGAATCTACGAAGTATTTAAGTAAATTTTTGTCAAGAAATAAAGCTTCTATGACAAGAAATTTTTCATATTTCTTACCTCAACGATAAAATGTTTAATCTGCAGATAAGCGATCGGGATAAAATAATAGGTAGATAAGGAGATTTGCAAGTGACTGGTTGATTTGGTCTTGTGAGACACCAGGATGACTGTGTTGGGGGTCTGGTGGCTACAGCTAGGGCTAAAGGCTTAAACGTGATAAATAGTTTATAGAATTAATTTTAATTCGTAGCCGTTTGCTAGCTAAATTGCAAATTGAATAAAAAACGGTATCTACCGATAGATAGGAAACCGCCATTTTCCAGACGCTCGTACTTCTGCGAAATTTGATCTATGCAGCTTTTCTCCACAAGTAAATGTGGAAAAGTGTTGCGATAAGGCTTTCAAATTCTATTAGCTCTAAGCTTCCTAAAATGGAAGGGCAATTTTAAACCTTTGTTACCGGGAAACTCATATTACTATTGATCTCTAACCAATCAGTACGAGCGTAGAGATCTGTGGTGTATGAAAGAGGTTGGGCAATGCTGCCTGAGACGAAAGCGGCATCAACGTTTCGAGCTTTTGTTTGGCCAATTTGCAACTGATAATTTTTTGGCCATCTGTCCAGATGCCGAAGTCTGTTATCTTGTAGAGTTCGTGAAGATGGTCGGATAATCTCTGTGTGGTGGTTATCATATCATGAATTGTGTAGTGGTATTTTGAATGTGCTATGATTTTACTAAATTAGACAATTGCCTTATGGGAGCACGGAGCACGGCGAGGTGTTGTTGTAAGCGCAGTGGCCTGTTGGTGATTAAACGGTTTATCTTGGGTGCATCAAGGGAAATTCCGTCTCTTTTTCAATTTTTGATATGAGTTCGGAGTAGACCGAGCCTGCATGAGTTGTCGAGTTGGCACTTTCCGGACGCTGTTTGTCACACGAGTGTCTTTCCTGCTTGTCTGGATGGTGGTGGAGTGTGATACAGGGCTTGGACCTTATTCTGAGTTGCAACTAATAGTAGTTTTAAAGATTGCAAAAATCATGTAGCCAGATATTGTAATGAAGAAAGAGCAGGAGAAGAAAGAGCCGGAGAAGAAAAAACAGCAGAGGAAAGCAGGAGAAGCAAAGCAGGAGAAAGACGATGGTGTTCAAGAACTCAAGTACACAAGTACTGTAAAGCCTATTTAAGCAAGAACGTAACCGGAAATATCGTCTGCAAACTTAAACCTAGACGATGTTCAGCACTTGTCGACCAGAATGAGGTCGTGACTCTACATCCCAACCAGCAAGAAGAGGCAGAAGTCCCGAGCCAAACACACAGTCCCAGTGACCCAAAAACAGTGACCCAGTGACAGTCACAACACTCCAGCTCAAAACAACAATTATATTACTCTACATTAAATATACAATCACTTCTTTTCGTTGGCAAGCCGCTTCCAGTGCTCCACCTCGCGGTAGGCCCTCTCCAACTCCTGCTTCAACTTGGTGTTGGAAGCGTCCAACTCGCTAACGGCCTGCTCAGTCAAAAGTTTCTCCAAAGTCCATTTTTCAATGTTATTGTTCTCGTTTTCCTTGAGCCGCTTGATGAACTCAACGGCCCGCTGCAAGATCTGCGCCTTGTTGGTGTCCGAAGTGGGAATTAAAGCAGCTAATTCCTTGATTCCCTGGTTTATCGACTCTCTTCTGCGTCTCTCGACCTCCTTGTGGTTCTCGCGACGCAACCGGTGCCACTCCTCGGTCCCGTGCACCGGCTTGACCGTCTGCGGCGGCAACAGGGTCGGCTGGATGGAAATGGTGGCATTTTGGGCGTTGGCGACCGCCTGGGCAGCCGTCGACTTGGTAGCAAAGGCGTTGTTGGTGTCCGAAGTGTCGGAGTGGTGGCCCAACAACTCCGAGTCGATGGCAATTTCTTGTTTCGACTCGGGTTTATGTTTCTTGTCTAATTGGTCTGGGGTAGAATCTGATTCTCTTTTACTCATGATCACGAGTGTTTACTCACATGTAATTCAGGTGATGTTTATCCACAGTGCGACTTTCCGCGGGTCACGTGGAGGCTCGCTCTATACCGACTCGGATGTTCAGAACCGGCTTGATGCTCGCCAGGGTGCCTCGCATGGCCCCGCGGCTCTGTGTGCGGAGCGTGTGGCCGCAGGCCCGCGTGCTGTTGCGGCAGTTTTCAAATTTCCCGCCCAAATTGGCTCCCCAGTCCAGCACGCTCTTTGGCAAGGAGATCTCGACGTCCCAGATCAAAATCATCCGCTCATTGATGGCCACCATCTGGCCCAAGAACAACTTCGGGTTCAAGGTCCGCGTGGTGCTTGCGTTGGGGCTTTTGATCGGGTCCAAGCTCTTAAATATCCAGGTGCCGTTTTTCTTCAAGACCATTATCGACAACATGAACGTCGACTGGAGCAACACCGTGGGCTTGAGCACCACGCTCATCGGCTCGTTGATCTTGGCGTACGGTGGGGCGCGGTTCGGCGCCGTGCTTTTCGGCGAACTCCGCAATGCCATATTCGCCTCCGTGGCCCAGACCGCCATCAAGCGGGTGGCCCTCAACACGTTCAACCACCTCTTGAACATGGACTTGCAGTTCCACTTGTCGCGGCAAACGGGAGGTATCACGCGGGCCATTGAGAGAGGAACAAAGGGTATTTCCTACGTGCTTTCGGCCATGGTGTTCCACATTCTCCCATTGACGTTCGAAATCTCCATTGTGTGCGGCGTGTTGACCTACAACTACGGCGCGTCGTTCGCCACCGTCGCGTTCATGACGATGTTGGCGTACTCGGTGTTCACCATCCGCACCACCGCCTGGAGAACCAAATTCAGACGCCAGGCCAACACCGCCGACAACGAGGCGGCCACCGTGGCCTTGGACTCGTTGATCAACTACGAGGCCGTCAAGTACTTCAACAACGAGGCGTACCAGATGCAGAAGTACGACCGGTCCTTGACCAAGTACCAGAATTCTAGCATCAAGGTGGCTACGTCGCTCGCGTTCTTGAACTCGGGCCAGAACTTCATCTTCTCCACCGCCTTGACCATGATGATGTACATGGGCTGTCAGGGCGTGATGTCCGGCGCCTTGACCGTGGGAGACTTGGTGTTGATCAACCAGTTGGTGTTCCAGTTGTCGGTTCCCTTGAACTTTTTGGGCTCGGTCTACCGAGACTTGAAGCAGTCGCTCTTGGACATGGAGAACTTGTTCGAGTTGCAGAACCACGAGGTCAAGATTATTGACAGTCCTGGGGCCGCGGAGTTGGCGTTGAACCCAGTGGTTCCCGGCGAAATTCGTTTCGAGAACGTGCTGTTTGGCTACCACCCCGACAGACCGATCTTGCAGAACGCCAGCTTTGTCATTCCGCCCGGCAAGAAGGTGGCGATTGTCGGACCCAGTGGAAGCGGCAAGTCGACCATCTTGCGCTTGATCTTCCGGTTCTACGACGTGGACCAGGGCCGGATTCTTATTGATGGACAGGACATTAGACACATCAAGTTGGACTCTTTGAGAAAACACATCGGTATCGTGCCCCAGGAAACGCCGCTCTTCAACGACACCATCATGGAGAACATCCGCTACGGAAACCTCAATGCTACAGATGAAGACATCAACCGGGTGATCTCGCGGGTGCAGCTCGATCGTTTGATCAAGGAATTGCCCGAAGGAGTCAACACGATTGTGGGAGAACGGGGACTCATGATCTCGGGCGGCGAGAAACAACGATTGGCCATTGCCAGGCTTCTCTTGAAGAATTCACCCATCACATTCTTCGATGAGGCCACCAGTGCCTTGGATACCCAGACGGAGCAGAACCTCCTTAAAACCATCAAGACGGTTTTCACGGAATCCAAGAGCACCAACATCTCGATCGCCCACCGGTTGAGAACCATCGCTGACAGTGATAAAATCATCGTTCTCAACAAGGGCCAGGTGGTGGAAGAGGGCAGTCACTACGAGCTACTCGACCACGAAGATTCTTTATACAGCGAGTTGTGGAGTATTCAGGAGAACGTAGAGCTCGAGCAGGAACTCCTTCAGAGCAACCAGGATCAAGAGGCCAAGACGTCCCAAATCCACCAGTAGTGCATTGCATACAATACGATAGGCGAATATATGCATATATTATGTAAGGAGGACTCGAGGAGTCGTTACAAGTACTGGTATTACCCGAGACACCACTACAATCATAGCCCCTCGGCATAAACGCGAAAATAGACCTCTACAATTCGATCAGGTTTGGTCCACTTGACTGAAAACGGTAAAAAACAATCTCGACACAATTTTCAGTTGACTACCACACCTTATATTTTTTAAATAGGAAAAATATCTTATTCTCTCAACCGTAGCATCTCCTGCATCGATTCATTTATAAAAAACTATTCTGCTGAGGATTAACATTAACCTTTTTAAAAAATACCATCCCCTTGATTTTGTTTCAATTGCTGATGAATCTGGAGCACCAATTCTCCAAATTCAAGAACAAATTCAGAAGGCCATCGGCAGATTCCAATCTGTCTCATCGACGGTCTTCGTCCAGCGGGTCCACCAAATCTTTTCACTCTGCAAAATCGACCCAATCCTCTGATTCGAAAAATTCTAAAAAAAAATCGGATCTACCCCCAATTCCCTCCAAAGCGCCCCATAACCCTTCCAGTCTCTTTAGTAGATCTAAACTGGAACTGGCCGCCTCAAGCCCCAGCCCCAGGTCCTCCAAAAAATTTTCATCTCATTCCTTTCATGAAGAACTCTTGAAAAATGATTGCCATTGCGACGGCACCAAGCACAAGAAATCAGCATTAAATCATAAGCCGTCAAAGGCTAAACTCTCGCATCCCTACAACCATAAGAACGATGCCACTTCCATGGACTCACTCGATACCTTCGCCAATAACATTCTCGACCTTGTTACCTACAACAAAAGAGAGGTTAAATGGAACTTTTAATTCACTCACTGCATCATGTAACTATATCACTCATTCTGGTAACCGGTTTATCGCTCTTTATATAATCAGGTTAATTCACGTTGAATTACTATTTACAGTATTGTTCACTTTCGTAAACGTAGGAGTCTATATGATCTAGTTTGTCGACAGAGGCCTTGCGCAAAAGCTTCTTCGACATGGTGATGTGGTAATGTCCAACTTTGTTGACGTTCAATAACACCAATTGTTCGATGCTAAAGTCGAGCTCGACTTTTTTCTCCGTCATGATCTGCTTCGAAATCCCTTGCGTGGTCTTGATGTAGAGCGGGATGTGGAACTGGTTCTTGTTGATTTGCTCCACCACCAATTTCTGGTTGTTTTCGTACACATTCAATGTGGGGAATCCATCATACCTCAAGTAAATATTGATCAACGAGAGCAAATCAAATTTGAGGTCCGCATAAATGAACCGCCAGATCTCATTAGGCTTGACGGACTTGAACTTGTTGTCTGCAATGAACTGCTTCAATTTGGCTAAGAAATTCGTAAAATCGTCAATGTCATCTGAGACCACATTGGCAATCATCCGTAATAGGATAATCCCCTTCTCGTAAACGTCATTGTTAAACAACGTTGCAGTTGACAAGGGACCCGATGTTGGCAAGCTGTTCATAAACTTCTGGATGTTGATCTTAGAGTTTCTCTCGATCAAGCCAGTGTTCATGTCAACCATTTCCCTTGTGAATTGTTCCAGTGTCACCAATCCAGCCAAAACAAGAAGATAGTTTCCTAACAACGTAGCAAAAGACTCGTTCAACCACAAATACTTCCACTCGTCGAAGGAAACCAAGTTGCCGATCCATTGGTGGATCAATTCATGTGATACTAATTGTTGGATAATTGGTTTCTGGGAATCATTCGACAACAAAAGATGGTCTTTCATGACGGTGACAAGACCCCAGTTTTCGGTTGCGCCGTCCATCAAGAAGGGTAACGCCACGAAATCCAACTTTTTCAACGGGTATTCTCCGAAAGCTTCAACGGCTTTGGGCAAAATAGTTGTCAAAGTGTCCAAAGCGAATTGGGCCTTGGTCAGTTCGCCTATGGGAGTGTAGATTCTGATGGGGATTGGGCCTGGCTGTTCAATGAACTCCAAGTCGCCTACAATGAACCCAAAGTTAGAAGATAGTATTGGCGGAGTCTGCTCAAACCTCACGGTCTTTGTAGGGCCATTTTTGTCAACTTTATCGATCGGACTGTTTGACACCACCGTCAATTTCTCGGGAGTGGTCAACTGGAGCGTTATGGGCACCTTGAACGCGGGCTCGTCGATCAAAGGGAAGATGCTTCTGGCGTAATTCGGTTGTGTTTGGGTAGCGATGATGATATTATCGCTTTTGCCAGATAACTCGTCCAAATAGTTGGTCTTGAAAACCCCTTTGGTCTGATCTCTGAAGTGCTTGATGGTATTGACGGTTCCAAGAAACCTGATCACAAGGGTCTGGTCAGCGAAATTTTCACGACTATCACAAGATAATGTTACCAATTGGGCCGGTTTATCGTACTGCACCGCCAAAACCGTCTGGGCGATTTTTGCCTCGAGGATAATCAAACTGGCGCAGTGGAGGGTGATTGTGAATCCATCTTCGGCAGGTCTGTTAGGCTGCAACTTGATGCTAACCTGACCTGAAAAATTCGGTTTGGACGCTATATCTATGTCCAAATCATAGGACTGCGGCAAGTACTGGTTGGTGGCCACCAAGGAAGTCATTGCGATGAGCAGCAAGCTGGTGGTAGACAAAACCCGGCGAAATTCAGCTGAAAGTAAACGTCGGTACGATCGTTAACGATGTGCGACCCAACAAATGGAAAATTTTTTGAATAGGCACCAGTGTTATCAAGCTGTAAATACTTCTTTCCCAGACTACTCAGCCCGGATTCCCATTGTATTTTAGTCGATAAGTTTCCAGTGTCCAGCCGAACTTTCACGGCTTCAAAGCAAATTTTCGCTGACTTATTCACTTATCTTATGATCATCAATTCTGCTCCACCAAAAAACTGGTCACCTATGGATGATGTTAACTTGGAGCTAGCCGACAGAGGGACCATTCGCCTCGACTGCTCCGGGGCTTACATCGCCAACGACCACTTGTTGGAAGTAGCCGACGACGACGCAGCAAATACCACTTCAAATTCCACTACACCGACCCCAGAAAATAGTGAGCCGGAGGTAGAGGAAGTCGAGTTCCAAAATGACTTCGACGAAGACAAGCCCTATGACTTCTCGAAGTACATAACGTTCCCCCAGCACAACTCCGAAGTCATACACATCTCTGTGGACATCGGTGGGACGTTGACCAAGCTCGTTTATTTCTCGATGTCGAAATCCGAAAAGAAAGGTGGCCGACTCCACTTCCGGGACTTCCAGACGGAGAACTTCTCCAGCGAGGTCTTGAGGTTCATGATCCGGCTTATCAGAAGATCCTTTGACAAGGCTCTGTTGCCTCCTATCACATATATCATGGCCACTGGAGGAGGATCTCAGAAGTTCTACAACTTGATGCAAAAAACGTTTGCTAAGAACAAGTTGCCCATGAAAGTCATCGCCGAGGATGAGATGGAGTGTCTCATCCGGGGTTTGGACTGGTTTATCACCAAGATTCCTAACGAAATTTTCATCTACGATTTGGAGCTCAACGATACTCAATTCGTGCAGAGCCCCGACAGCCAGATCTACCCCTATTTGTTGGTGAACATCGGCAGCGGTGTCTCGATGGTCAAGGTCGTTGGCCCCGGGCCCAAGGGCTTCGAGAGAGTGGGCGGGTCGTCGCTCGGCGGAGGAACGCTCTGGGGGCTTTTATCGCTCTTGACCGAGGCCAAGGACTACAACGAGATGTTGGAGATGGCACAGAGGGGCGACAACGAGAACATCGATCTTCTTGTGGGAGACATCTACGGCACCAACTATAATAAAATTGGATTAAAGCTGAATCACATCGCATCGTCATTTGCCAAAGTTTTCAAGAAACTCCGGTTCAACAAGAAGTTGGAGCACTGCACCCCGTCGGAGAAATTGGCACAGTTTAAGCAGGAAGACATTGCGCGGCTGCTACTCTACTCCATCTCCAATAACATTGGGCAAATCGCATACCTACAAGCATTAAGATTTAATTTGAAAACTATTTATTTCGGCGGCAGCTACATCTCGGGCCACAAGCAGACCATCCACACGCTCAGTTATGCGGTGAATTTCTGGTCAAAAGGCGACATGAAATCGTTTTTCTTGCGTCATGAAGGATACCTCGGTAGCGTGGGCGCCTTTATAATGGGCCCCAGTGCCCCCTAAATTCCGGTTGGCACCATGTGGACAATCTAGATGATTGTCCATCGCTGCATACATATTTTATTTATTACGCCAATGCAACAAGCATTTATGTTACATTTTGGATTTTTTCATGTTGTGCATCGTCACATTAAAATTCTCCTCTCACTTATTTACTTTAAGCTTAGCCAGCTGCAACGGTTATTAATCCGATAATCCCATATAAAGTCGCAATATGAATGGATTTTCTTCGTCCATAGCCCTTGAAGAGAATCCCAGACGCTATAAGAAATCGCCCTACAACCTCGATCCCCAAGGTTACCATTCCATCCACAGTCATTCCGAGTGGCTCGAATCAACTTCCAGTTTAAGCTCCCCCAATAAGCCCGGTATGTCGACCGTGACCGTCGAGGAGCGGCTCCAGACCCCGATCAAGAAGGGCGGACCCATCACCCCCATTTCTGAAAAAGTTGCTCACATCAAGATGGATGAAAAGTTCATGAGCCGGTCGCCGAGCGCCAGCCCGCTCAAAGACCCCGACGTGCGGGTGCACACCATGGATATCTTCTGGACCATGTTGAACAACATCACTGGCAAAGACAAGATGGCCAAGGTGGGCCAGTATTTGCTTCGATTGCTAATTTACCACGCCAGCCAAGCCAAAGACTATTTATCGGACGACTCCATCAACATCGACATCATTGGCAAACGGTACAACGACCGGTCCAAGCAGCTCAATCTTCTCCGCAATCTCATCAAGCATCCATATGATTTTGCCCGCATCGCCGTCATTCTCGTGAGCTCCTCGTTCGTCGAGCGCTTCGACGGCGTGGTCAAGGGCTTGGGCATGTACCGGCAGTTCTTGCGGTTCGGCAAGAGTCCGTTCAAAATCCGGTCCATCGTGGCCACGCTCGCCAGCACCGTCCGGTTCGACAAGTTTGGCGACCTCCAGATGAACGACCTCGACAAGGTGGTGTTCAACCGGTCGTTCTTGGGCGAGTTGATCGGGTTGTACTACAGCTTCAACGACGAGTGTCTCTTGCTATACAAGTTGGGCGTGTTGAAGAACAAAGCGTTCCACAAGTTCGTGGGCCGCCACGAGTCGCTTGCCTGGTACTACGACTCGATTCTCGGCATCTACAACGCCATAGAGAATATCAATGATCTCACCAATAAAGAGATGGACTTGAAGATCCAAATTCAGGTCAAGAATAAAGCCAAAATGCTCTCCAAACAGATCCTAGGTGCTGGTGCCTCGGGTAAGAACCTCAGCGAGAGTAGCATTTTGTTCAATTATATACGGGAAAACTCCAACAGCGCCGATGTCAGCGAGTTGAAGAACATCCAGTTCAAGAAATACAACGCTTGGATCGATCTTTTCAAGTGGTTGTCTGATTTCATATTCGACTCCTACACGGTGTTTTACTGGAGGTTGCCATTCCCCACGTTCCAAATCTGGTTTGGAATCAGTGCTTCCACCTTGAGTACTTTCAAGATTTTCAGGGAAACGAAGAAATCGCTCTTGGAGAAAGCCAAACGTTAGTGTATCTATTATGTATATTATTATAGAGTAAGATCAGCTGATCACTTGACTCAATGTTATGTCGTCGGGCACCTCCATGGCTTGTTTCCAGAATTTGGAGAGATGCCGAGACCCAGAGTCACAAGCTATGGTGACAATAGACTTGCCCGGTCCCACCTCGAGCGCCAACTTGACTGCTGCTACGCAGTTCACCGCAGCAGAGGATCCCCAGAACAACCCTTCGGTCGTGCACAAGAACTTGGCCATCTTAATGGCCTCGTCATCACTGACACTGATTGCTCTATCAATGTATGGCTCTGCTACTTTGAAATTTGCAGTGAGACGGTTCAACCCGATCCCCTCGACGATGGTGTCAACCTGGTGTCTTCTGCGGGTGCCTTCCTTCTCGACGCTGCTGTAGGCTACACCATGGTTGACCCGATTGGCAAGACTACTACCTTGAGGATCGCTCAACACCACCTCTACTCTGGGATCCTTTTCCTTCAAGAACTTGCTGACGCCGGCAATGGTGCCGCCGGTGCCGGATCCGGTCACGAAGTAGTCGAGCTGTTGGTCCATTTGGGCCCAGATCTCGGGGCCCGTGGTGGCATAGTGGATCTTCCAATTGAGCTGGTTCTCGAATTGGTCCGCATAAACAGCGTTTCTGGGGTCATCGGGGTTGCTGTTGATGGCGTGGGCCCGGTTGCGGGCGGTGTTGACGTAATGGTCTTGGTCTACAATGGACGCAGGTCGTACCGGCTCAATTGTGGCCCCGTACACCTTCAAAAGCCGGAGCTTGTCGGCACCCGTATCGTCCGGCAAGCAGATGTGGGTCTCGTAGCCCAATGAGTTGGCTAGCACCGCAAACGAGATGCCAGTGGAGCCCGATGTGCCCTCGAAAATGATATCGCCATGGTGGGGTGTGAGCTCGCCGGTTTTCTCGTGGTGGCGGATGATCGCAAGAGCAACTCTGTCTTTAGCACTGCCTCCCGGGTTATTGACCTCGAGCTTGGCGTAAATTTTGCATCCGGTGGCTTTGGAAAGACTTTTTATCTCGATGAGCGCCGTGTTGCCGACAAGACTCTCTATGCCGCGGGTCCGGGGCCGAAGAAGCGAGAGCCGGTCGTCCAGACGGTACCAGAGAGCCGTGGCCCATATGGCGGCGGCGACTGCCACGGAGGTTCTGACGACTGCCACAAGATTTCTATCCATAGAGATGGTTGGTCCACGCTTGGCTGGGAACAACAAGCGAATTGCAGGTTAGACCCAGATTAACTACCGAGTGATTGGTTAATGTCTTGTGACTTATGAGCCCATTAACACGACGCATAACGGGACGGAGTCTACACACAGGAAGGTTGTCAGGGATTGAACGTAAAAGTCAAATTCCACCGTTCGCAGGCAAGGCATTTGACTTGACACCTTGATGCGTCGCCGTTATATTTTTTATGGTATTTTTGGAAAAACCGGAAAAAAAACCAATCTGGCAAAATTCCAGAGCCCGGTCCCCCCGGCCGATTATTGGTCAAGCGCATGCACCCCGGGTAGTGGTGACGAGATATGAAATGCGGTGATGGGATTTTCAATGAGCCCATTCTTCCGTGTTGAAACTATAAAAAATATTAAGGTTAAACTACCACCTCTGCGCAGACGTCAATGGTCGGTTCCAGGCTGTTTCAGACCGTCGGAAAAATACATACGAATTGCAATGGGACGGTATTTCCACTGGACAACGATGGCGGAAGCGGCCAATAACAACTTCCATCATGCACCTGGTTGCCCAAGAATGTGGACAATTTAAACTTCGATGTAACCTGTAAAAACATACTTTATTTTCCCGGAGCGACCCCGTAGTGCATCGCACCGCACTGGCCCTACCCCAAAACCATCCTCGCTAAAGCTACGCGGCTACGCCTTCTCTTCCGCACTAATATTTATGTCCAGGTCCACCGGCGACAAGCCTAAGGCGTTCACCATCAAGTACAAGCGGCCCAGAGGCTCGCGAGCTTGTGTGGTGTGTCGGTCTCGGAAAGTCAGATGTGATGCTGAGATCCACATTCCATGCACCAACTGCATCACCTTCGGATGTGACTGTGTTTTGCCCGCCGCTAAGAAAAGAGGCAACGGCGTGGGCGACCCCAAGCCCAAGCGCGCCAAGCCGCTGGACGACGACAGGCCGTTGGGCGAAGACGTCAAATTGAAAACTGAACCGGAGCTTTTTGACTCGCTCCGAACCGCCCAGCCTGAAAAATATGCATCCAACACCTCGGAGCCGGTCTTGAACATCAGTCAGGTGTCCGTCCCGCCGTCCTTGACCTCGCGCTACAAGAACCGCCCATCGGTCCATAAAAAGGAGTTGCTTGCGTCCAAGGCCAAGGCGTCCCTCACATTCTTGGGGCTGTCGTCTGTGGGGTTCATCCCCCAGTCCGTCGGCGAGAACCACGTTCAGTTGAACGACGACATCTTCGACATTTCCGAGAGCTCGTTGGACTCGGTCGAGTTGGAGATCTTGAAGTTGAGAGGCGCCTTCTATTTACCGTCCAACGAGCTTACGCTTGATTTGATCAACTCCTACTTTGAGTACGTGCACCCGTTGATGCCCGTCATCAACCGCACCGAGTTCATGCGCCAGTTTAACGACCCCAACGACAGTCCGCCGTTGATGTTGCTCCAGGCGGTGCTTCTATGTGGGTGCAGAATCTCTCGAAACCCGCTTCTTCTCGACTCCAAGGGCTCCAACAACCTCGCCAGTTTGACCTTCTTCAGAAGAGCCAAGGCCTTGTACGAAACAAACTACGAGAGCGACCCCGTGGCCATTTTGCAGACGTTGATTTTGATCGGCTCGTACTGGGAGGGTCCCGAGGACGTCACCAGAAACTCCTTCTACTGGTCTAGGGTGGCCATCGGCTTGGCCCAGGGCTTCGGCTTCCACAGAGACATTTCTCGGTCGCCCATTCCGGCGGCAGACAAGAAAATCTGGAGAAGAATTTGGTGGTGCTTGTTTGAAAAGGATAGAAACGTGGCCATCGCCTTCGGCAGACCTCTAGTAATTGATCTTAGTGACTGTGATGTGCCCATGCTTACCCTTGAGGACTTCAACGAGGATGACGACGAAAAGGGCATCAAATCCCCCTACCCGCTAAACGAAACTCACGCATTATACTTCATCCACCTTGTCAAATTGGCCGAAATCACCGGTATCATCATCAGACATCAGTATACTGTTAAGGCCGAGGCGATGAAAAGAAAATCCAAGTATTCCATCATTCAGCATTGTGATATGCTCATGGGTATTTGGTTCACCAACTTGCCGCCCCAATTGACCTTCAGCGTCCAAGATGAATCCAAGCAGGGCTTCTTCAGTTGTCTACTCAACGCCCAGTACTATAACCGGTTGTACTTGGTTCATCGGTCCAATTTGGTGAGAATGGCCAAGTCCAACTCGACAAATCCTAACAACTACAAGTATCCTTCGTGGGGTATTTCTTTCCAGGCAGCCCGTATGATTGCTCTTATCGCCAAAATCTTGTTGGACAAGAACTTGATTGGGAAATGTCCGGTGGTGTTTGTCTACATTGCCTATTCGGCGTTGTTGATGTTGATTTACCATGTGGACTCCACCAACACTTTGATTGCCTCGACCGCGGCCGAATCCTTGTTTGTATTGCGAGCAACCATGAAGGAGTTGTCGCAAGATTTCCCGGTGGCCTCGGTGTTGATCAAGTTGTTCGAAAAATTTGCCGATGACAAAATTAAAAGAGCTCACATCATCGAGAAGGGAAGCAGGATAGCCATGTTCCAGGAGCTCAACAGCGCCAAGCGGGCCAAGGAAACTGAAGACTCGCTTAAGACGTACTACGGCAACCAGCCAGGAATGAACAACAGAATGATCTCACAACCCGACAATACCCCCAATCAAACCTTGAATCACATTTCTCCATCGCAGCTGGTGTCGTCTGGGATTTCTCCCAAGGCAGCAACTGATCCAAACGACCCCAAAAAATCCCCCAGCTATGCCAAGCATGATTTCGATACCATGGTCAAGCAAGTCAAGCTGCGGGACAATTATGATAACTCAGATGCTTCAAGCAATCATTCGAAGAAGGAGTCACCCCATTCGCCCCACCAGTCAATCAAAGACATGTTCTTCGTCACCGAAAGGTTACCTGCTAATCAAGAATTTGTTGAAAACTTCGACCCCACTCAATTGTTCCCCGAAGTTAAAACCAGTCTTCCGCCAACAAGAGCGCAGTCGCCTGCCATCTCTGGTCTTATCAACCACGATGAAGAAAACCCGCATGATGCTCCTCAGACTCCAGGAAGCGTGTTCAACACCAATTTCATGGATAACGCTTTTATTAATATGAATTTGCAATCAGGCCTTGATACTTATAACGTTGAAGACATTGGATCGTTCTTCAACTTCCAAGACCAATTATGAAATGTATTGTAGAAAATTGTATAAATCTATATATGTAACGACTTATTTTCTAACACTTTTCCTCTTACCTTTTTTCTTGAGTTGCTCTATGTTAGCAAGAATCTCGTCTCTCTCGAGCTTTTGGCTATATCCAATGAGGTTCTGCACCACCGACTCGTAGATGTCAAAGTTCTTCTTGTGTTCCTGAAGCTCATGATTCCAGACACTGCTGAGCTGTATAAGTTGGCGATTATTCTCTTGTAGCTGCTTGAGCTTCTCGTCAAGCTTGCCCTGGTCTTTTAGCGACTCCAAGTATGACTGGCTGGTATTATTCAAGTTGTCGGTTTCGATCTTGGACAAGATATCCTCTGTGCTGTTGACAACGGTTGCTATTTTATCGGAGCTCAAATTAAGGCTCTCCAAATCGGGGATTTCAAACCCTTCCCAATTGATGTCTTGTTCGTTAACTGACTTTCGTCTTTGTGCATGTTCGTGAGGCGTTGGGACTTTTTCGTCAATGAGTTCGTCGAGATTTATGGGAATCCCGAGCTTTATCAATAGATTATGGCGGATCTGCGATTTGATCCAGTTGTTCGGCTTCAAATGGGGGACTCGCGATAGCTGTGCGAATATCTCCGCCGACCGCTCGTCTAGTAGCTGGTCGTTCTGTGATGCTGGCGCCGTGGTTTCGCCTGTGAATATTTCATCAAGAAGCAGGTCGAGCTTCAATTTGAATTGCTCGGTGTCTTCGAGCTCGTGATCCTCGAGTAGCACTGTGTTGCTGGTGACGTTCTCCAGCGGTCCGCCCTGCTCAAAGTCGCCGAAATCGCCGAAATCGCTGTCTTCGTCGTCGCCCGGCTCGTTAAATGCATCGAAATCGTCGTCGTCTTCTTCGCCAATGTTTTCAGCAGCTTCTTCCGCCACTGCCGCAACTGCTGGCTCCGTTTCGGGCACAATTGACGGCTGCGTGGCCGCCCCAGCTTCATCTTCTGAAAGTGACATGGTTCCAAAATATACCGTTTCGCGATCTGGAAATATGTCTGAATCGTTGGTGATTTTCTCTATAGGGAACCCAGGCCCGGCCACGCGACATTCGTGTGGCCACTTAGCGTTGAGCAAGTTAGTCTCGCATCTTGGGGCCAAACAATTGGCCAAGTCGGCCCTTTTTTCCTCCACTAAAACCTCGAATATCACTCTAGTCAAGTCAAATTCCTATATGAATGAGTCAGATAAGGCACTTAAAAAGTTTATAGACACTGCAAAGCTCAAGTTCAACGACAGCCTGATGCTAGTCATCCTATACGATGACTTTGAGCTCGATTTGGGGAGGGTAAGTATCTCCAAATTCAAGAAAAATGAGTCACACAACGGATTAAAATGCCTCCAGCGAATGCTCCAACGGGAAAACACCGACCATGTATATAAGCTAGGAATAGGTATAGGGCCGAAACCTCAGGGTGCAAACAAAGACACAATGGCCAACTGGGTGCTATCGCCGTTCACACTCAACGAAAAGAATGCTTTGGAGCTGGCCAGCCTTCCCTTGGTCATAGACTACATCGACTACATAATAGAGGTGGAGGGTGAGGTTGCAGATTGTAACAAAGTCAATGCGTACTTTAAAAATGCTATTTAGTCGTTATATACGTTGGTTCATGTCTCATTAAGCATCAATGCCGACCATCTGAGTGTTCAAGATCGGAAAACTGATGGTAGTCGAAGCTCCTCACATCAGGACTAGCTGACGTACTGCGGCCAGACATTGGTAGATCGTCCGATTGAATATAGTCGTCGTCATCTAAACTCTCGTTGTATCTTGTCTCAAACGGAGAGGGCACAATTCTTGCGTCTTCATCGCTAGTATCGGTGTCGAGTTCTTCGTTATCTTCGTACTGGGTGGTTTGAACTTCGAACCCGCTACCTGAGAAGTTGGAGGTTTGTGCCGATAACTTCTCGCCCACCAGATTGGGCAATTTAGTCTTCTGCCTTCCTCTTTCAATGGCCCTTTCTATGGTCAATCTGTGTTTTATGAATAGGATTCTGGGGAATATCGATCTTTGGCCCGTTAAGAGCATCTCCTCTAGCCGTGCTTCGGTAGGGTCATCCAAAATGTGCCAGAAATCCTTGAGTCTGTTCCTTGGCCAAACAGTGATTGTTCCAGTGAACTTCTGCAACCAGATATTGGACCAATCTTGCTCTAACAAATGGGGTAAAAGATCCAAACTTTTGATAATCTTAAGCCACTTGGTGATCTCCAATCTCAATAGTTGTTCTATGGCGGTTCCAATAAACCCGCCTCTAAAAGATGCAAATTGCTGTCTGTGGGTATATCTACGGGCCACGGCGACTGGACGGCCAACCGTTCCCTTGGGGGCGTAGAAGAAGAGCGAAATGTGCGGGTTGACCTGAGAAACAACGGAGAAGTTGACATTATAGTAGGTGTTCAAAGACTCGATTGGGATATCGGTTCTCAAGGACCCGTCCCTCCACTTATTACCAAGAGATAAAGGTGCGACCTCGCCAGTTCTTGGGTCTTTCATCATCAACACCACCGGATTCAAAATCCCAGGGACAGCTGACGATGCGAGCAAAGAAGACCAGATAACACAGTTGGGCGATGTGATGTTGTTGCAAAGAATAACAGGTGAATGGGGGTCCGCAGGGACAGTAGAGATGTTCAATTTGCGGCCAGAGATTTTCACGGCTTCAGAGAAAGTGGTGGAACCTTGGGTGAAGAAGTTCGACTTGCGGGCCCAGGCAATCGAGTCAAATCTGGCGCCGGTTCTCCAGAATCTAGGGATCCAGACGTACCAGGGGTCCTCGCAAGCGGTGATTTTACGAGCCAATTGCGGCACCAAGAGCTGCTTCAAGTCTTCGTTGGACCGCGTGCAGGCCAAGGCCGCGATAAGCCCGCCACCTGAAGTCCCGGAGATGATGGACGGCAACAAGTCGTTGTCCAAAAGGGCCTTCACCACGCCAAAATGGTTATAGGCGAAACAGGCGCCTCCACTGAGACAAAGCGCCGTCTTGCCGTAGTTTTTCAGAACAATTCGGAAGAACCGGCGCTTATCGGCGAACGGGATCTGGTCCGAGTCAGTGACCTTGTCGATGCAAGACGATACAAGGTCCACATACTGGTGGACGATCTTTTTGGTGCCAAAGTACCGGTGCGAGTACAATTGTTTGTTCTCTATGCCGGCAAAGTTGGCCTTCAAGCACCCCTGTAAGAACACCATGAGGTCTGCATCGGAGCCCGAGTCACGGAGCACCACCAACCGGTTCATGGTTCGAGAAATGGTGCGGTAGTCGTAGTAAGAGAATTTAGGGCTGACGGACCACTTGTCGAGCCCCAAGTACTTGTCCAAGGCCACCGCGTACTCCAACCACTCCTCGTAGGACTTGCAGTTTCTCAACTTGTCTCTGAGTTTCTTGCGCTCGCCAACCCAGGTCAAATAGTACTCGGAGAGAGCAACATAGGCCCGGACCAAAGAGTACATCACACACAAGAAGACGATCCAAAGACCGACAAAGAAGAGAATTGGCCACCGTAGAAGCGTGTAGGAGGCGGAGTTGGTGAACTCGTTGTGGAGCCGGGACTTCTTTTTCGTGACTTTCTTATCGGTGGTGTGATTATGCACCGGGTACCAGTCATTTTGCGAGGCGATGAAGTCCAGCTTCTTGACCGGGGAGTCGCGGACGACCTTCTCCTCCGGCTCCTCCCAGGCCAAGGCATTGGCGAAGGCGGAAATGTGGTCCTCGTTGATATAGTCATTTTCCTCGTCAAACAACGGGATTCGGGAGCTCAGAAAGATCTGCGAGAGCAGCGGGAACGACGGGCTCCGGAGCGGAAGCGTCTCCGATAGCAGCAGCGAAGAGCGGGATTCACGTGGTTGCGCCATGGGTTAAATGATAAGATTCTGGTGCGCACTATAATGGTTGAGGCTCTTTTGCTAGACATCGAGGGAACGGTGTGCTCGATTTCCTTCGTCAAAGATGTGTTGTATCCGTACTTCATCAACAAGGTGCCGGAATTCTTGGGCCAATTGAAGTTCCCGCTCGAGGCCCAGCCGGAAAATTCTGATATTAATAAGGTCAATAATATCGTTTTGCAGTTTCCCAATACCGACAATTTCGAGCAGGTGCTTCGCCACATCACGCACTTGGTGGACTCCGACATCAAGGACCCCATCTTGAAGGCATTCCAGGGCTTTGTGTGGCAATTGGGCTACCAGAGTGGCGATTTGGTCGCTCCCATCTACGCAGACGCCGTGGAGTTGATGGAAAAGTTCCACGCCGCTGGCAAAATATATATTTACTCGTCCGGCAGCGTCAAGGCCCAGAAGTTGTTGTTTGGCTACACAAAGAGCGACGGCGGGTCCCGTGACCTCAACGGGCTCATCAGTGGGTACTTTGACATTACCACCAGCGGCTTCAAGCAGGATGCCTCCTCGTACACCAGCATTCTCAAGGCCATAGGGTTCGTCGACAAGGCGTCGGAAGTGTTGTTTTTGAGCGATAACGTCAACGAGGTCAAGGCTGCTGTGGCGGCCGGCCTCCAGTCCAAAATAGTGGACCGGCCCGGCAATGCGCCCGTGAGCGACGCCGACAAGCAGCAGTACGGGATCGTGAGCGACTTCAAGCAGCTCCAGCTAGTTTCGTAGACTAATGTACATTTTCAGCTACACATCTCTGAATAGAATATCAGCAGCAACCTCCTCATTCTTATCGCATGCCAAGTACACTTGGATGACCAAGTCACGGTCGAAGCCGAGCTCGCAGAGTCTATCGATGGCACCCATCTCCTCGGCGGTCACTGGCACGTTGAGGGCGCCCTCTTGGCCCTCTTGTCTGTCACCTTCGCCGGCGCCCTCTTCGATTTCAAAGTCGTCGCCGCCGTTGACGAACGTCCTGATGAACCCCTCGGGGTCCTGTTGGATCAACTGGGCCACCTGCGGGTTGCTGCGGCTCAATTGTTCTAGCAACTCGGGAATCAACTCGGGGTTCGACTGCAATGCTTGGCTCAAGATCGCCAAGTTTTCCTCGTCGCCGCCCTCAACTGGGGGTACAGCGTCGGTGTCTTGCGCGGCAGCGGCGGCGTCAAAGAGGTTTTCTCCGTGGGGCTCGTCGTCCTCGTTGTTGGTGGATTCGGCCTCAGGCTCGGGGTCGCGGGCCGCCGCCGGAGCAGCAGGGGCTGCAGGCGCCAACGACTCGGGTATGCCCGATATCAAGTACTCTACGGCTCTATGGGGGTTGTTGAAGGCGGCTCTCAAGGCGGTTTCCACCTGAGGTCTCTCGTAGCCCATCTCCATTATGTTGGCGATGGTGGTTTCCCTGGCGCTGCCGCTCAAGAAGTCGGAGTCGCTGGGCGCAGCCGGCTCGGCGGGAGCAGCGGCGGCGGCGGGCGCAGGCTCGGCGGCCTCGGTTTTTGGTGGTTCAGCCTTGGGTTCCGGCTTGGTCTCGGCCTTTTTGGCCTTGGAGATCATGAAGATGATGGAGTCGCCCTCCTTGATCTTGTAGCTCTCGAGGCTCTTGTCATCCTGCAATACCTTTCCCGAGTAGACGAACTTCAATTGAGACACTTCACAGTCCTTCTGTTGGGCGATTTTCTGTTTGGCAGATTCCACCTGCGGTTAGTAAGATTTGAATGGGGTTCGCACGACACATACGGAGTCGGTGCCCTCGACGTCGACGGTGATCTTCTGCTTCTTGAAATCCTTGAAGATGATTTGCATTCTTCTGTTCTTCAGCGGATAAAAGTGGCGATTCAATTATCGCGCTTTTGCTTTGGGTCGCCTTACCGTCTGCTGCTGCTAACAAACAACTGTGTGTGCCCCGTCCTTGTGTTGCGTGGTCTGCTAGCGTGTTATCCATATATTTGCTTTTTCCAGGGATTTTTCCGGCGCTTTAACCGTTTTATTTCCATTTTGCACCCATGAGCAGACGTTCAAAGAACTCCAGCAACGTCAGAGGCCCCAACTCGGCGTTGACCGAGTTCTTGCGGAACGAAGGTATCACCGACGCGTTCAGAGAGCGCCGTTCCCGTGAGGAAGCCGGCACTGTCGAGCTGTCGGTGACCGAAGAGCCGTCAGAATCATCCACCGCTGTGGAAACCCCTGCCGACGAGGAGGAGGTCCAGATCCGCCAGGCCGCCCGAAGGAAGAGAAGAAAAAGAGGCGGGCTCGATCTGGACGACGACTACAGCGACAGCAACAATAATGACAACGACGATGAGAACGATCTTGAGTTAAATAACCACTACAGGCAGTCGGGCGAAGACGAGATCTGTGTAGAATGCAGCAAGAGCTTTACGTTGACGGTGTACTCCCGGTTTGAGAAGGACAAGCACGGGTATCTCTGTGAAGACTGCAACCAAGAGCTCAAGAAGCGGGAGCGGCTGATGCGTAAGAACCAGATGAGTGCCAAGAGAAAGAGAAAGAGAATAGCTCAGGCGCTCTTGGATAAGAAGACGGTCAATATTCCCACTCTTCAAGACATATGCATCAAGAAAATCACCAGCAATATCAATGATGTGGAGGCTTTAGGCGATATTGGCCAGGTCAATCTCAACAAGATCTCCAAGATTTTGTCCAAGAACCGGTCGCTCAACAACTCTACCATGACGCTTTTCTTGAACCCCGGTCTCAAGAATCTCGAGTTCTGGGACTGTTCCAATGTCGATTCCGACTCTTTAAATAAAATCGCTGCCTACAGTCCACATCTTGAGTCTCTCACGTTATTTATGTGTGGCCAGTTGCATAATGATAACTTGGAGTACTATAACTCCAAATTGACCAACCTTAAAGAGTTAAATTTGAACGGTCCTTTCTTGATCAGTGATGCGGCCTGGCAAGAGTTCTTTGAAAACTCTGGTAAGCACCTCCAGAAGTTCGAGATCCGTAACACCCATCGTTTCGGTAATGACTCTCTCATTAGTCTTCTCGAAACTTGCGGGACTAACTTGACTTCTTTGAAATTGTCTCGATTAGATGGCATTGATACCGCTTCGGTTTACGAGTTGATACCTCATTATTTGAAGCCTTCGACTCTTGTTAATCTCGAAATCTCGTATCCTTCCAAGCCTAGTTTGATAACCGACGAGTTGCTTATCAACATTTTGGGCATCACCGGTGAATCCTTGCAATCTTTGAATCTTGATGGGTGTAGTGAGCTCACTGAGAAGTTTATTGAGGAAGGGTTGTGCAAATTTTGCCCCAACCTTACACACTTGTCTTTGAGAGACTTGGACTTGATCACAGATGAAGGTGTTGCTAGAGGGTTCGCTGAGTACTCCAAGGTCAATACTGGCGGTTTGATTTCTCTTAACTTGACCAAATGTATTCTGCTTGGCGACTCGGCAATCTATCAGATCTTGAACCACTCGTCTCAAACCCTTCTCGAGCTTTCCTTGAACTCGGTCAACAAGTTATCCAAAGATTTCTTGTTTCAGATACTATCTGACGATTTCTGTGATCGAAAAAAAGAGATCAAAAAAGCTATGGAGGACCAAAAGGACAATGAAGACGAGGAAGATCAGGAGGTCTTACACTTCTATCCCGAGCTTAAGTTCCCGTTGTTGACGACCCTTGATATTGGATTTGTTAGGAATGTGGATAACGAGATCCTAAGATTACTTGGTACTAATGCACCTAAACTACGGGTCTTGGAAGTGTTTGGTAACAACAAGTGTACCTCCAAGGCAAATACCCGTGGTGATATGATTATTATTGGAAGACAAAGTGATATGCTGTTATGATATTATTTATATATAAATATACTTGTACTTATGATGGATACTTTATGTTCTGACTAGCTTTTTCAACATTCTTGAACGTTGGTAACTTGGGTATTGGTACTTCGTCATCTAGTAAATTTATATCAGAGATCATGAGCTTGTTGGTTATGTCGGGTCTGGCATCAACTGTGATGCCAGGATTCTCAAAGTGACTCCGAACCATATTCAAATAGCTGGCACTTTTAGGGTTGTATGACTTGCCGGATCCGTTTCTGTCGCTGACCTTGGAATTATTATTGGATACCCGTTTCAAGTAAGAGTTATTGTGAAGAAGGGAAGTTGATCTATCATTATCATAGGTTAAGAGAGTATTGTCGTTCGGAATAATCGTCAATATCTCTTTATAGTTGGCACTGGTGATCTTGTAGTTAACATTAATGATGTTGTCAATTTCTTTCTTTGGTAACAAAAGGTTGTTCTTTATGTAGTTCGTAATGAATTTTAGGTTTTGATAGTCGAACAAGCCCAACCCCTCGAGGCGAACGAAGAAGGTCCAAAAGAATTGAGAACTTCTCAAAGCTTCCTCTTTATAAAACTTGTTGAAAAACTGTCTTAGTTGTTTCACCTTTTGATCATCGTCTGAGTTGAAATCCTTTGTGGCTAGTTTTAAATACGTTTCAATGACCACCAAGATTGACTGGTCATTCAAAAGGTTCTGAAGTGTGTTGAATGATTCTTTAGATAGTAACTTATCATCGAAGGTGATATCAGATGGCCTGTAGGAGTCGATATTTGTGAAGTAATTTTCTATAATTTGGTTCAACCCTTTTTCCAACGTATCAGTATCAGATGCTCTAGCCCAAAGTTTCAATAGATTATCGATGGTATCGATATAATAGGTTTTGAAATAAAGATGAGAGTTATTCTTTCCACTGAAATATTTGATCAAGTCAAGATAATGGGAGTTCAATGTATCAGTCTTGTCGAATTTGAGAAGAAACTCGCCATAGACCAATCGTATAAAGTTGTCATCCAAGGGAACAAATTTCTCTGAAGCTCGTTTGAATACAGCATCTGTCTGGGAGAATTTTTCGTCCTCCCCAAGTTGAGAGAAATTCAAGAATGCAATGTACTTGAGCCAAACTTTGGTGTTAAGACAATTTGGAATCAAGCACCTTTCAAAAAGATTTATAACAACGGGAAAACTTGAACTGTCGCTCTCGTAATGGGCTATTTCATAGTCCAAGTACCTTAACCAGTGGTCTAGTTCTTTTTCTATAAGGGCAGGCTCCAAATCCAATTCATGTCTTGTAAGTAATACTTCATGTTCCCATTTTTCGGAGACTCTAGACTGGGTTTTCATGAAAATCTTGTAACCATAGTCGTGATAGACTTGGCCGAGCTCAACTTCTGTCAACTCCTCGAACTTCTTGCCGAATTGCTCTTCGTATTCTCCTATTACTTTTTTATCGATTTTCTCTTTCATGTTGAAGTTGGGGTAGATCTCGGTGAAAATCAGGTAGTATTTGGAATACTCATAAGTCGGAATGGCTATCAACTCAAGAATTTCATCAAAATACGCCTCCTCCTTGTCGTAATCCCGCATGACCTTCTGCTTGAATTCAAAGAACTTGTCGTAAATATGGTAACTGTTGAAATTGTATTTGTTCAAGCTAAGACACAGCTCAAACTGTTTCATTATGTCTTCTTTCAAATCCGTCGATCGATCTTCATCGTACTGTACTATCAAAGCACTCAAGTAATCTAGCCACAAGTCTATGGAGTATGCACATGCAGAAACTGCTTTCTTCAAAATGAGAATCGAGGCATCAAGCCCATTCAATCGGTACTCTAAAGTCAGAAATTCCTTCCAATAGGCCACCAAATACGGAAATCTCAAGAGTAAGTCGCTGTACGACTTCTTGATGAAGTATTTGAACTCGTAGTTGAGTTGTTTCTCGTTGACCTCGGCCAATCGAGTTTTGATCTTGGAGAAAAGGTGTTTCCATTTTGAAATATCATTGGGCAGAGAGTTCACCTCCTCCCGGTACTTTTTCCACGCACCAAGCACGTCACTTGGTTCAGATGAGCTCTGAGCATCTCCTCGTGACTTTTCATGCTCGCTCGTCCCAAATACGTCTATGGGAAGTTTGGTTGAAGGTGTAAGCATTTCGCATTAATCTCATCCATCATCATCTTTAAAAGCGAACAGTTTAGCGGAAATGCCTGACCGCATAGAATTTGTCAAGCCATTTACTGTGGATGAGACCCCAGCCGCCCGACTACTATTCTCGTCGATTTCTCTGGGGTCGATAGAGCCGGTATCTATTAAAGTTCCTGTTTCTCAAACCTTGGACTACGAAACTATTGTTCAGCGCAACGATGACAGAATAAAAAAAGGCATAAAGGAGCTCGAGGTGATACTGCAGCTACCAGCCAACGATGATGATATGGATGAGACCCAAGATCCTCAATTTACCGCTGACATTACCGAATTGAAGCCCACAAACTACCATCAACAAGTGTGCACTGTTATCATACGAAATTTCCCCCGATTAAAGCCTGTTTACGTGGAAAAGATCATTGGGCTGTTGCTCCTGAGCTATACTTGGTATAATCTATCATCGAGCCTGTTGTCGCTCTTATTTGTTAGAGCTGATAACTTGGCTGATTTAAAATCATTGCACAGTAATAAGAAACTTCTCGAAGAAATAGCCGATGATGTCACTGTTTGGTTTGATGAGGGTGTGGACGAGGCTATTGCCAATATAGAAGTCGACCCGGTCGATCAGAAATCTTTTCAAACTTCGGCTCAGTCTATATTGAACAACCCAAAAACAAAAGAAGACCCCTTGGATAATGTCAGCACTGAAGATCTCGATCAAGTTCTCAAATATTACAACTCTTACACGATCGACCCCAATGAACTTGTGGAAGTTCCAAAAAATATGAAAGATAAGATCAAAAAAGCCATTATTCGGTTCAGATCTAGAGTTGTGATAATGGAAAAGAACAAAAGAAGACAAGAAATTGCCAATGAGAGACTCAAATCGAAGAAATTGATCCTGAAAATCATTCAGGCTACAAATGCTTCTCTGATGGAAGAAGATACTTATGAAGTTTTGACTCTCGATGAGCCCGATGAGGACCAACCTGATATTACTGATGATCAATATGAGGAAATTATTAAAGAAAAGCAGCAACAAACCTACAACGATAACTACAAGAAAGAGCTAATCAAGCTAGGGCAAAGAGAAGATGAAAAACAACGGCTTCTCAAAAAGTTGGAAGACCTCAAGAATTATGAAGATAACCTTATTGACAACAAGTTCAAACTCATCGAAGACCTCAAGAACTTTGAAGACTACTCGATGAACAACACCTTGAGCAAGTTGAATTTGTTTTATACAAATTACCCTGAGTATGTCAGAAACAGAAACCGCAAGAGGCAGAGAGAGGATGAGTTGGATGAGAAAGATAGGGAGGAAGAGGAGAAAGAAACCAAGCTTCAACAGAAATCCACCCAATTCATATCAAAACTTATCATTCAAAAACCCAAAACTATTCAAGTCAACCAGTTATCTGATAAAAGTAAGAATGAGCTCAAAGACAAAGTTGGAGAGCTTATTGAAGAATATTTGGGCATTAAAGAAGAAGTGTTGATAGAATTCATCATTAACTTTTTGAACGACAACAACCTCAACAGAAAAGAGGATTTGATCAACGATCTTTCCGAAACCTTGGACGAAGACTCCAAGACTGTTGTTAATGAACTTCATGACTTTATCAAACAGTTATCATGAGATGTAAATACGAGTACTATTAATTCTTAATATACATTCAACTGTAATTTGGGTATTTATACAAATCCAGCAAACTTATGCTGGAGAAATAGATATATGGGGTTTTGATAATGAGGTGATGTCATCAGTGATGGTTCCATCCTAATGAGTTTGATGCATTGACAGGTTCTGAAATTTGGAATCTTCCTTCACCGGAACCAGACGAGGTCTCTAAGATTCTGTGGAAAACAGCAGACATGCCACTGCTTTCGGACATAGATCCATCAGAACCAGGGATTCCAACGTTGCTCTCAGAGTCAGATGGAGGAAGTTCGATGGCTTGTTTCTTCTTGTATCTTCTGAATAAAAGATACATCAAAGACATGTAAAGGGTGGCACCAGCAGCACCACCAAGGGTCAAGCCGATGATACTTCCCTTGTTTGAAACCTCTGCATTCGATCCAGAGCTATCAATGGAACCGTTGTTGTCACCGGATCCATTGTTTTTAGCACCATTAGATTGACTAGAGGTATCAAGACCGACCAAAGGAATTCTCTTATCGATCAAAGCGGCCAAACTGTTTTCAGTCTTACGAGGGTCTTTGTACAATTTCGATTCAGAATCTTGAATGAATTGTGCCAAAGAGGCCACGGAGTTGACTGGGAAATACACTTCAGCCACAGTGATGGTGTAGTCAACATCATTTGCGGTGAATGGAATCAATCTTCTCACAGAGACAGAGTCGTAAACTTTGTCAGCAGTGAAAGGGAAGGTTAACACTTTTGGTAAGAACTCAAAAATTTGAGCCGATGACAAGGAGTGCTCCACAACGAATGGATAGTTCAAAGAAGAATCAAACCCAACGTACACAATGTCGTAGTTACTACCAGGGTCAGTGGTGGTAGCAGGAGTAATTGCCCGAGGCAAGCCAGAAGTTGCGGCGGCGTTGGTGGTAGCCTTAGTGATTTCCTGGTCAGTCTTGGTAGCTCCGTCGTTGCTGGTAGTTTCCACAATCAATCCCGAAGGTAACCAGTTGCCGTTGTCAGTCTTGCTAGCAGCTGGGGAAGCTGGAGCACTGGTGACGACAGGTGCAGCTGATTCGATCGAGGATGGAGGCTGGACAACAGGCGACTCTTCAGAAGCGGGCGCGGTGGCAGGGGATTCAGTGGACGAAGCCTGTGGAACCACGGGTGCGGATTCGGTGGCAGCGGCCTCTGAAGACACTGGCGTAGCCTTGGTTTCCTCTGAAGCAGTCGAAGGACCTTGAACTGGAGTTTCCTGACTGGTTGGAGACACATCGGAAGAAACAACCACTGGGGCCTTACTCTCGGCCGTTGGGGTCGAGGTAGTAGCGGGTTCAGAAACTGGCTCGGAAACTGGAGCCTCGGAGACTGGAGCTTCAGACGTTGTTGGAACAACTTGAGACTCGGTGGAAGGACTAGCGATAACTGGGGCAGACGATGGGGTCAACACTGGGGTTACCGAAGTACTTGGTTCCGAAGTCGAAGGAATCTCGGTCTCCGAAGGTGGCACCAACGCAGTCGAATCAGTGGTGTCCGACTTCAACGCAGTTGACTCGACAGGCTCAGAAGGAGTCACAACGGACTGGGTCTGAGAGATTGGAGCAGACTGCGACTGGGTAGGAGACACTGGGATCTCGCTGTCCGAAGGAGAAACCAAAGTGTTGGTGTCGACCGACGAAACAGGAGGGGGCAAGACCGACGACTCCTCAGAAGGCGTCACCGTGGGGGTCACCGTAGGAGTCACAGTTGGCGTCACAGTTGGCGTCACCGAAGGGGTTTCCGAAGGGGTCAAAGGGCTTGACGACTCTGGAGGAACCACAGTAGGCGTGGACGACTCGGGAGGAGGCGGCACGGGCGTTGGCGAGGACGACTCGGCAGAGGGCGTCACTTCCACTGGCGTCGAAGACTCGGCAGAGGGCACGGGCGAAACCTCGGAGTCAGAAGGCGTCACCAAAGACTTATTGTCGGTCTGTTCAGAAACTGGCGCACTCGAGACTGGGGTGGGTTCAGACGAAGCCACGGTATCAGGAGTCGACGCAACCGACGAAGGGGTTGGCGTAGCATCCGCTTCCTTCAGGGCCGAGTCCGATGGGGGAACCACCGAGGGAGTGGAGCTGAGATCGGTCTCAGAGGGCGACTCCAACAGAGTGGTGTCAGAAGCCGTAGGACTCGAAGTTTCAGGGCTTGGAGTCGTGGTTGGCGTCGTGGTTGGCGTCGTGGTTGGCGTCGTGGTTGGCGTCGTGGTTGGCGTCGAGGTGTCAGTGCTAGAAGTAGAGCTGGTAGTGGCGACCTTAGACACGGGCGTCTCGGTGGTTTTCTCTGAAGTTTTGGGTTCCTCAGAAGTTGGGGCTTCAGACACAGGCTTCGACGTCTCTGGCTCGGCGGACGTCTTGGGCTCGGTCGACGTCTCTGGCAATGCGGCTGCAGAGGTCTTGGGCTCGGTGGACGTTGCTGGCTCCGTAGAAGCGGCGGGCTCCGTGGACGTGGTAGGCGTACTAGAAGTAGTAGTAGGAGTACTAGAGGTCGTAGGCGTAGGCAAACTGGTCGTAGGCTCGGCACTCGTCGTCGTAGGCGTACTCGAAGTGGTGGTAGGCGTACTGGATGTGGTGGTGGGCGTACTGGTAGTTGGCTCAGCGCTGGTCGTAGGCTCGTTCTTGGAACTCGAACTGGAGCTCGAACTGGAGCTAGAAGTAGAGGTGGTAGTGGGCGTCACGCTTGGCTGGGGCTCCTTGGCCCGCGAGGTGTCGGGGGCGTTTCCCCCCTCGTCGTCGTCGTCGTGGTCACCGTGTCTGGTAGTCGGCGTCTCCGTCGGGGTATCAGGACTTGGGGTGGGGGTGTCGGTGGTCCTGTCGGTGAACCGGGGCCTCGAGAAGCTGAAGAAGTCTGGACTCGTGGGAAAAGACCTCGTGCTCGTGGGAGACGTGGTGGTGTCTTTGGAGGAGGTTGGTCTGGCGAAAAAGTCTGATCCAATGTCGAACTCGGTGGGGATGTTGGAGAAGAACGAGGAGAAGAAGTTGGGGGTCTCAGTGGACGCCGACTCGGCTCTGGGCTCGATGTTTTGCGGTTGGTTTCTCTTTGCAAAGGATTTTTTCACCCAATTTAACCACGAACGGGGCGTTTCGGGCTCGTCGTCGACGGGCTGGGCGTGGGCCACGGCCAACACCAAGCAGACACGAACGAGATGAGAAGGTAACATAATAAAGAAGGACTAGAGTGGGAAAAACGAAGGAAAGATATCAAAGGGGTATTAAAACACCAATAACTAAAGGTATAAGCCAGTAGAAACTAGCGCACGGTTGAAACAAGTCTTGGTACGAGTTCCAACGAAGAAATCAACAAAAGAGATCGATAAAAAGTCAACACTTGTGACAATTTTTGCGTTGTCTATAGTATATAAGGGATGATGAGAAAATGTTTATTTTAGGCGAATATGGCGGTTTTGTGTAATTTAACCTCTGGAATTGAGAATGAATAAAGACTTGTCAGTACCGGTTTTGGAATATTGGACAAATATTTACATTCTAACTCGAGACCTAGACGAGATTTTTTATAGTTCATAACGAATGTACCGGGTTTAGTGTTAGGTTTTGCCTAAGGATGATGCAAGGTTTATTGCCGATCTATAGCTACGGACTACCTAGTAAAATTCGTGTTTCTCCTGATTCATTCCCACACTACTTGACATTTGCGGTTAAATGCAGTAGAAGTAAGCGACCGGTTGACGTGTCGATAAAATTAATTAGATGCGTATGATCCATTGTCACATCTTTTCCCGGCGCCCACCCCTTGTGAGGGCCTCATATCTTTTGATGCTGGTGTGCGCCAAATCTTTGTCGAGGTAGTAATCAGTAATTAAATTTCCCCCATCGTCAAGTTCAAATACTATAGGCACCCCCGTAGGGATTTCCATCTTCAAGTCGGGGTCCTCCAATTTACGAAGCCACTTCATCAAATTCCGTACAATCAGTCCATGCGTGACAATTAGGCAAACTTCGTTATTGGCGATCAAATCGGGAATCACTACCGACTGCAAGTAGGGCAAAACTCTTTCCAGAACATCCCGAATAGACTCTCCATTGGGTAAGTGCTCGACGTGGCGATACCGCTCATCGATGCTGGAATCGGCGCCTGCAATTGGCGGGGGCTTGCCCTCGAAATTCCTGCGAATGTAGTCGTATTGGGCCTGGCCGATTTCTTGGTATACCGCCTGACGGTCACGGCCCTGGAAACTGCCGTAGTGTCGCTCGTTCAACTCCCACCGCTTGTCGTGGTCCACGTACAACATGTCCAAGTCTTCCAAGATCAAATTGCCCGTCTGAATGGCCCGCGTGAGCTTGGAGGTGTATAATTTAGTAGGTCTCACGCCGGTTTCTCGAATTAAATGCGAGGCATAGTGCGCCTCAAGCTTACCCTTGTCACTCAAGGGGATGTCGATCCAGCCGGCAAAGCGGTTCTGGTTGTTCCACACTGATTCGCCATGACGAAGAACTATAAGTTTATGGACCATAGCGATCCACAGCGAAGGCTGTCAGGTGATAAGCGCGAAAATGTAACAGTGTCACAGTAACATCGCTACAGTTTGGCACGGGGGACTTTATAAGACCGGTTAGAGCACCACCGCCGCCAATTGCCATGATTTCTGTGGACCAAATTAAAATAGTGCACATTCCCAATATGCCCGTTTTCAAGATTCGGGCTGTTCCATACCAATGGCTGGAAGTAAAAGAAATTATAGACCTGAACCAGCTAGCCAAATTCGCTAGAAGTGAACCGGAAAGTCATCGGTACATTGCATTTAAGAAACAATTAATTAAAGAAGACCTTACCTTATTTAAATATCTTCTTTTAAATCAGCTTCATTGGATAACCGAGCAACAAACCGCCCAAATTCATGAGGTGGCCGATGACCAAATCATCATCCAGCCCCACAATGAGAAGCTCTTCTACGACTCGAGAGACTTGATGATCTTGAAGAACGATTTCCCCTACCATTTCGATGACGATATTATCCACCTCTGTGTGTGGACCCGGTTCAAAGTGCCGGTGGACCCCGCCAGCGCCGTGGGCGACATCTCACCCCGCACAAGGAGAATCATCGAGCGGTACTTGTATAAAACGTTTGTGGAGACTTACGGCATAAAGTGGGAGAATATTACCTGGTTTAAGAACTGGGAATCGCTCCAGCTGGTGCCGAGCCTCAGCCATGTCCACGTAGTGATCAAGGGGATGAGCGCCGAGGTGCTCAAGTCCGTTCTCTACAGCCCCGGTGTAACATTATCTGAAGAAGAATTAGCATTAGAATAGACTACATTATAAATCTCATATCTCATATATTCATCATAATCAACCTCCGAAACCGTACAAGGTTCTACCTTGTCTCTTCAAAGCGTAAACGACATCCAAGGAAGTGACGGTCTTTCTCTTGGCGTGTTCAGTGTAAGTGACAGCATCTCTGATGACGTTCTCCAAGAAGGATTTCAACACCACTCTGACTTCTTCGTAAATTAAAGCAGAGATACGCTTGACACCACCTCTTCTAGCCAATCTTCTGATAGCTGGCTTGGTGATACCTTGAATGTTATCTCTTAAGATCTTTCTGTGACGCTTAGCACCACCTTTTCCTAAACCTTTTCCACCTTTTCCTCTTCCGGACATTTTTAATTACAACAGCGAATTTGAAATCTTTTATAGTCATGCTCCGCAGCAAAAGTCCCCTGGCAAGTGAGGGCGAAAACCATGTTTTCTCGCCTACGCAGAAAAATTCTTTCTAAGGTGAGAAAAGCGACTGTAGGGGAATTCTCACTGAGAAACCCTTATTTGGCGTGCCACGCTTTACGCACCGTGCTGGTAAATTTGAGCCTGATACCTGTGTAAACAATCATCTCGCCTATATATATGGCAAAATTCCCCCAGATGTTTATCAGCAATGGCCAGAACTAAACAAACTGCTAGAAAGTCTACCGGTGGTAAAGCCCCAAGAAAGCAATTGGCTTCCAAAGCCGCCAGAAAGTCCGCCCCATCTACCGGTGGTGTCAAGAAGCCTCACAGATATAAGCCAGGTACTGTCGCTTTGAGAGAAATCAGAAGATTCCAAAAGTCTACTGAGCTTTTGATCAGAAAGTTGCCTTTCCAGAGATTGGTCAGAGAAATCGCCCAAGATTTCAAGACCGACTTGAGATTCCAATCTTCCGCTATCGGTGCCTTGCAGGAATCCGTCGAAGCCTACTTGGTTTCCTTGTTTGAAGACACTAACTTGTGTGCTATCCACGCCAAGAGAGTCACCATCCAAAAGAAGGACATCCAATTGGCCAGAAGATTGAGAGGTGAGAGAGCTTAATTATGATTAATGTATAATAGTAATGACATATTTTATTTTGTACGACTTCTCGTAACTCTTATCTTTAACTCCCTTTTCTTTTGCTATGAGATCTTTATTGGGGTTAGCGTTGTTGGCTGCGGCCAATGCCTTCGACTTCAGACAGGTGTTCTTGGGCAATGCTCCAGAAATTATCGAGCCGGCCCAAAACTGGTTCGAAAACTTGGTCCACCTGGTGGAACGGCCCGAATTGGCCTCTGACTCAGTTTTGAAAAATGCCTGGGAAGACTTGCAGAAACAGTTCACCTCGGCCCAATTGCAGGCCAAGGTGGACGGTTTCAACCTGAGATTGGCTACGCCCTTGAAAAACAAGTTCAAGCAAGCGTTGAAATCTCCCAAGTTTGAGCAATTCTCTTTAGATAAATTCCAGGGCTACTCCTTGAGAGTCAAGGAAACCCACCCCGAGCTCTTGGGTCTTGACTCCGTCAAGCAGTACACTGGGTACTTAGACGTCGACCAATTGGACAAACATTTTTTCTATTGGTTCTTTGAGTCTAGAAATGACCCCAAAAACGACCCGGTTATCTTGTGGTTGAATGGAGGCCCCGGATGTTCCTCGTCCACCGGCTTGTTCTTCGAGTTGGGCCCGGCCTCCATCAATGCCACCTTGCAACCCGTGCGTAACCCCTACTCTTGGAACGCCAATGCCTCGGTCATTTTCTTGGACCAGCCAGTGGGCGTAGGCTACTCCTACACCGGCGGTGAGGAGATCAAAAACACCGCCGCTGCCGCTAAGGACGTCTACATTTTCTTGGAGTTGTTCTTCCAGAAGTTCGCCAAGTTCCAGAAGAATAAGTTCCACATTGCTGGTGAGTCTTACGCAGGTCACTACATCCCAAGCTTCGCTTCGGAAATCATCAACAACGCCGACAGATCCTTCGAGTTGTCGTCGGTGTTGATTGGTAACGGTATCACCGATCCAAAGGTCCAATACGGCTACTACAAGGGCATGGCCTGTGGTGAAGGTGGCTACAAGCCAGTTCTTGAGGAAGAAGAGTGTGCTAAGATGGAGGAAACTTATCCTACCTGCTCTGCCTTGGCTTCCTTGTGTTACTCTTTCCCCAACGCTTTGACTTGTGTGCCTGCCTATGTCTATTGTGAGAACAACTTGCTCAAGCCATACATCGACACCGGATTGAACCCTTACGATATTAGAAAGAAGTGTGACGACGAGGGTGGTCTCTGCTACGATGAGTTGCAGTACGTCGACGAATACTTGAACCTCGAGTTCGTCAAGGAAGCCGTTGGTGCTAACGTAGACTTCTTCACTTCATGTGACGACACTGTTATCAAGAACTTTGTTTTCGACGGTGACGAGATGAAGCCTTTCCAGCATTACGTTGCTGAATTGTTAGACAAGGATATCCCCGTGTTGATCTACGCTGGTGACAAAGATTTCATCTGTAACTGGCTCGGTAACCATGCTTGGTCCGACGAACTCGAGTGGACTGGCGGTGAAAAATTCAGATACACTCCATTGACTCCTTGGTACAACAGCCATGGAAAGGAGGCCGGTCAAGTCAAGACCTATGAGAACTTCACTTTCTTAAGAATCTTTGGTGCTGGTCATATGGTTCCATACGACCAACCTAAGAATTCTTTAGAAATGGTCAACAGCTGGATCCACGGCGGCTATTCTTTTAAAAATACCCAAAAATAAGTATCTTATAAATAAACATTGCTTTTCTCTACTTGTTGTATGCATTAGTATTGATTATGAATTATGGTATTTTTTATATTTATCATTCTATACTTTTCACATCTCATATCAATATGCAAATTCTACATAAAATAAATAAAATAAATACCTATAATCACTTGAAGACAAATACATAGTAAAAGTTATACGTTTCGGCGGATACCCTTCAATTGAATGCCCCTTCTTGATGGAGCGGACTACTGACTAGAGAATAGCTTTCAAAATAGTATTTTTATTCCAAAATATATGCATTAAAAAATGGTTAAAAAGGGTAAACAACAGGTCCATCATCAGGTAAGAAACCTTGTTCCTCTTGCTCAATGGCTTTTTGTTCAAGGTATGGAAGAAGTATATTTTTGTATTTCTCCAATCCTTTGTATTCACCAACATCTCCTTCCCAGCTTTGAATGGCATTAAATAGCCGTCTAGGAATGTATGGTTCTTTGCAGATTTCCGTGATAGGAGTGAAGTAGGTTCTTACTGTGAATGCAATAGCCCCAGTCTTTGGTAGACGTCTCACACTTTGTCTCTCACTTCTTAAATTTAACGTGGTGATGTCAGTGGATTCCTTCGCAGTATACCAGCCCACTGCATCTGTTCTTTCATCACCAATAGAGTGAGACCAGCCCAATTCATGATCAGTTTGAATGAAGTAGTTGTTCCTAACAACTGGTTTATCGCAAGTGAGTCTGACGAAAAATTTCTCCATACTATTTTGCAATTTCTCCTTATACTTTGGAACATCACCAGAAGTATGAATTTGGCTCAAAGGCATGTTGATCTTGTCTCTTAATCTCCAGAAGCCGGGTAAAATGATTGCACCACCCTTCAAAGAGTAAACACCTTCTTCATCCTCAACCATGATAGCCAAGTCGTCCTGAATGAGCATAGCGGCAATTAACAGAGGATCATCCTTATTCTCGCTATCTAGTTTGGGTCCAGTATAAGTCCTGAATTTTCCCAAGAATTTGAAATCTTCGCCAGTCTCCAAATTCTTAATACCATCATCAGTTTGTTGAAAAAGTGTAGGGTATCTGTTGGGCAAAAACTGTCTCAATTCATCCAATAATTCATAAGCACCGGCTATGGCGATGGGTGAAGTGGCATGTAAATCATTGCCCAAGTCAGCAAGCCTTTTAAGCTTTTCGTTGTGGTATTTACTCCATTGGTTATCTAATTCAATCCAACTATCAAAACTCATGTTTCTGATACCCATTGTAATATTATACTTATGTTTGAAAGCTCTGTAAGGCAAAGGCTTGGTATCTTTGAAGCTCCAGAATTCGAAAGGTGCTGGTTTTGGTGATTTGAAGTTTTCTGGAGTCCATGTTCCGTACTTTCTATTTTTGTTTATAGAGACATATCCACTAGTCTTCTTCTCAGAAGTCTTGATTGATTTATCCCCTGTTTTTGTTGCAGTCAGCCGTTTATCTTTTAATATAATAAGAAGCCCCAATATTATAAAAAGAGTCACATAAGATAAATACTTGGATGGACTGGCTTGAATTTGGGCCCACAAGCCAAAAGAGTCCGAGTTATTCATTTGTATGGATTGGTTTGGTTGGGTTTTTGAGCCGTCTGAGCAGTTTTATATACTATCTCTGTCTGATATCAGATCGCAAAACATTACCATTTTAGGAGTTAAGTTCCAGATGCCAAAATTATCCAGATTGAGATAAACAGGTGAGTTTGGGAATTTATGCAGGTGGGAGGAAAGCTGCAAATAGAGCAGTTTGAATCAATATCCACATTATGAAACCAGTGAAAATGAATTCTGCTCCAGAAAACCGGCTCACAAACAGTTTCAATACATTTTTCCACAGCTTATCACCATCACTGCGATCTTCAACTGCAGCAGGCTGGTCAATCAATACAGCTAGATACCAGTAAAAGAGTGGATTGAAGTTCAAGATCCGGTTAAGGATTTGAACGTTCAAGAAAAGTATGCCACTAAGAAGAAGAAGGCAATTAAGAATAATATATGGAACAAAAGATTGTACTGGGTAACGAATCAAAAAATGCTTGCAGCTGTTGAAGTTAAGAATTATAACAGGTAATGCCACAATGAAGTTTGGAATGTTGTTAGGAGTCCAGTACTTCAAGAACCCATTGTCCCAGTATTTAGATTGGGCGTACGAGAAGAGTAACGGTATTCTGTTTTGGCACCATTCACCTCTCTCCGGACAAAATTGAGTGTAGTTGTAGACAGCTTGCTGGACAAAGTTGAAGAAGAGGGGCAAGCCGCCCAATATGCTAGTGACAATTGATGTTGGATTTTGACTTTGAAGAAACTTGAACAAATCAAACAAATAGAATACACCCAACAACAAACAGTTTGCTCTAAAAGAATAGCTTAAACCAATGATCAAGCCACTCAATACATATATAATCTTCAGTCTTATCCGGTACTGGATCTTGTAGTCGAGGGAGAGTTCTCTTAAAAATAGTCCTGTAATAGCTGTCAATGAGCTTATGTTTTCCGAGTAAGAAGTGGTCAAGAAAACACCACCGGGAGAGAAAATGTAGGATAATGCGGCAAAATAGCACAACTTGGTCTTGTGCTTGAATAGAGGGATTCTCCTGAACACAACCTTACTGTACCAGTAAAGTTCAATGCATGCTAAGTATTGACAAAGATTGGAGACGAGAACTCCGATTAAGATCAAAATGTAGAAGTTATTCGTCTGGAGCCAGGTGGCACACACATATCGTATGACTCTCCACCATCCAGGACTGAAAACATACTCGTGTTCGAACTGTGGACCGTCGTGGGCAAGGTGTATGTAGTAAATGTTGTCCCAGACGAGATGTTTTTCTGCTAGCCGAACGAAAAACTGGGGCAATTTCACGGCATCTTCTGTGTAGTTAGCCAATATGACTTCGCTAGAGATGTCGAATTGTCCAGGAGTGAACCAGAGTATCGCTACCTGGAGGACTTTAAATGCAATAAATATCAATGAAAGACGAAACATAGTGAAGTTCACGTGATGCCTCGCTCATTTCCAATTATCTGCAATCTATTTCTGATATTTACTCTATTTAGAATTGCTTAGTGAAAGCATCGATGATACCGGCGACAGATTGAGGGTTGGCCAAGGTGGAGATATCACCCAATTGGTCGGACTCGTAAGAAGAAACTTTTCTCAAAATTCTTCTCATGATTTTACCAGATCTAGTCTTTGGCAAGTCTTCAACCAAAATAACCGACTTTGGTGCAGCGAAAGGACCAATTTCCTTTCTGACTTGCAACACCAAGGCCTTTCTTAAGGACATGAGGTCATCGTTAGGACCTGGTTGCTCTTTTAATGCGACGTAGGCAACAACTGCTTGTCCAGTTAAGTCATCGTTGATTCCGACAACGGCTGCTTCACTGACAGTGTGGTTTTCAATCAAAGCAGCCTCGATTTCAGAGGTGGATAATCTGTGGCCACTGACGTTGGCGACGTCGTCACCCCGCCCGCGACTCC
>JAQRFW010000005.1:0-50725 GCA_039762375.1 Keqinozyma sinolaborantium | reverse complement strand
CCTCGTTTTCAGCGGTGGTAATTCTGCGGCCTCGGCCGTTGCCCTCTTCGCAAACACGACCTCTAATCCAGTAGTATCCATCGTTATCTCTAGCGGCACCGTCTCCAGTGAAGTAGTATCCTGGGTATGGGTTCAAGTAGGTGTCCATGTATTTGGTGTGGTTCTTCCACACAGAACGAGCCATGGATGGCCAAGAGTCCTTGACAGCCAAAACACCTTCGATATCGTTACCAGTAAGTTCATGTCCATTGACAGGGTCGATCAAGCAAGTTTGAATACCGAAGAATGGCAAGGAAGCAGAACCTGGCTTGTTAGGGGTGATACCGGCAATAGGAGCAATGAAATGCGAGCCGGACTCGGTTTGCCAGTAAGTGTCAGTGATGTGACAGTTCTTCTTACCAACTTTTTCGTGGTACCAGTCCCAAATGTCTGGGGAGATTGGTTCACCAACAGAGCCCAAGGTTCTCAAAGTACTCAAGTCGTACTTGGCGATTTCTTCTTCACCAGCCTTTCTCAATAATCTCAAAGCAGTAGGAGCAATGTAGAATTGAGTGACCTTGTGCTTGTCGACAATAGACCATAATCTACCGTAGTCTGGGTAAGCTGGGGTACCTTCGAAAACAACAGTTGGAACACCAAGAGCCAATGGACCGTACAAGGCATAAGTGTGGCCAGTAATCCAACCGACATCACCAGCAGTGAACAAAATGTCTTCTGGGTGAACGTCGAAAACGTATTTGGTAGTCAAAGCGGCACCTAATAAATAACCACCAGTAGTGTGAACAACACCCTTTGGAGTACCAGTAGAACCAGAAGTGTACAACAAGAACAATGGGTCTTCAGAGTTGACAGGGACTGGGGGCAAGTATCCAGAAAAGTTCTTGACTTCTTCGTCCCAGTAGTAGTCTCTTCCTTCTTTCAAGACAATTTCTGGGTTGCCAGTTCTCTTGTAGACCAAGACCTTCTCAACAGATGGACAGTTCAACAAGGCTTCGTCACACAACTTCTTGATGTTGATAGTCTTACCACCACGCTTACCTTCATCACAAGTGATCAAGGCCTTACATTGAGCGTCGTTAACTCTGTCCTTAATAGAACCAGAAGAGAAACCAGCGAAGATAACCGAGTGAATGGCACCCAATCTAGCAACAGCCAACATAGCAATGATGGCTTGAGAGTTCATTGGCATGTAGATGGCAACGGTGTCACCTTTTTGCACACCCCAATTTTTCAAGACCTGGGCGACCTTACAGACCTCATTCAACAATTGCAGGTAAGTCAAGATGTGACTCTCAGATTCATCATCGTTCTCACAGATGATAGCTGGCTTGTCAGGGTTGGTGAAAGCGTGTCTATCCACACAATTGTAACAGGCGTTTAATTCACCATTCAAGAACCAAGCGACATCACCAGTTTTTAAAGAACCAGATTTGACTTTAACAAAATCTTTGTCCCAGTGCAACAATTCCTTGGCCAAAGGACCGAAGAATCCTTCAGGATCAGTTATAGACTTGTTGTACATGTCATAATATTGATCCAAAGAAGTGATGTGACCTGGACGTGGCTGTCTTTTGAAGAAAGCTTCAGGAGTTGGATGCACCGTAGTGGCGTTAGCTTCGTGGACAACTTGATGAGACATTTTTCAACTATGATATTACAATAAATAACCAATTATCGGCGAATAATATCTGGGGTACTGGAAATTTATATAACTTAACGGATGTATGGAAATCGGAGTTTAATGCTGACTTTTAACAAACCAAAAATGACGATTATTTTTTCAAAACCTGATTAGCTTGTTTTACACCCAAAAACTTGTACAAAATTAATTGACAAGATGTACCGTGTTGTCGAAAACTATACGATTTGAACGATGGTCGATGAAAAACTCATATCCTCTCACGTGATGCGAATCAATTGAGCTAATGTTGGATTTTCAAAATTTTGGGTAAATGAAACCTATTCTAATTGGTTATTACATAATATACAGCTCTAATGTCCTTACGTCCCTTAACTGCGTAAGATAAGCTTCAGGTTACGAATTGGGTATGATATCCACGGAGTTTGGTGCAAACCCCAGATTTCACTTCCACGGCTATTGAATAACCATGTTTTCTAACCTTGATTTTCAGATTTGGTGATACTTCAATTCCCCCTCTCTTCATAGCGATTCTTGGTAAACGGCCGTCTTGCAGAAGTGGGACACCGAATGTACCAAAATATACGCGGGCTCCTACCACGAACACAATATACAGGATTTCAGCCTCCTTTGAGACGTTCTCTGTAAAGATCTTCGAATTGCCGGCTACTGGTCAACTACAATAAAACTTAACTCTAGATATATTTCTATCTGTATAATTTATTATCATCTAACATCTGGTCTCCCTTTTCCTATTTTTACATGTTTAGTCAACTTCTTCGACAGTTGGACCATCGTTAGAAGCACCATCAGCACCTGGAGCACCTGGGAAACCACCTGGAGCACCACCTGGGAAGCCACCTGGAGCAGCTCCACCTGGGGCAGCACCAGCTTGGTAAGCCTTAGACATGATTGGGTTAGCCTTACCTTCCAATTCCTTTTGCTTGTCAGCAAATTCTTCTTGGGTGGCAGTTTGGTTAGAGTCTAACCATTCGATAGTCTCGTCAGCAGCCTTAGTAACTTCTTCAACTTCAGAAGCTTCCAACTTGGACTTGAATTCTTCTTCACCCAAAGTGGACTTCAAGGAGTAAGCGTAAGATTCCAAACCGTTCTTAGCTTGGATTCTGTTAGCTTCAGCCTCATCTTCATCCTTGAACTTCTCAGCATCGCTGACCATTCTTTCGATTTCTTCCTTGGACAATCTACCCTTGTCGTTGGTGATGGTAATCTTTTGAGTCTTACCGGTACCCTTTTCTAAGGCAGAAACGTTCAAGATTCCATTAGCGTCCAAGTCGAAGGTGACTTCGATTTGTGGAACACCTCTTGGAGCAGGTGGAATACCAGACAACTCGAACTTACCCAACAAGTTGTTGTCCTTAGTCTTAGCTCTTTCACCTTCGAAGACTTGAATCAACACACCTGGTTGGTTGTCAGCGTAAGTAGAGAAAGTCTCGGACTTCTTGGTTGGGATGGTAGAGTTTCTTGGGATCAATTTGGTCATGATACCACCAGCAGTTTCAATACCCAAGGACAATGGAGCAACATCCAACAACAACAAGTCTTGAGTCTTAGAAGAAGTGTCACCAGACAAGATAGCGGCTTGGACAGCAGCACCGTAAGCAACGGCTTCATCTGGGTTGATAGACTTGTTTGGTTCCTTACCGTTGAAGAAGTCAGACACCAACTTTTGGACCTTTGGAATTCTAGTAGAACCACCGACCAAGACAATCTCGTCAACAGAGGACTTGTCGATCTTAGCGTCCTTCAAGACTCTCTCGACTGGGTCCAAAGTAGATCTGAACAAGTCAGCACACAATTCTTCGAATCTAGCTCTGGTGATGGAAGTGTAGAAGTCAACACCTTCGTACAAAGAGTCGATTTCAATGGAAGTTTGAGCAGAAGAAGACAAAGTTCTCTTGGCTCTTTCACAAGCAGTTCTCAATCTTCTCAAAGCTCTTTGGTTGGTAGACAAGTCCTTCTTGTTCTTTCTCTTGAATTCGTTAACAAAGTGGTTAACCAATCTGTGGTCGAAATCTTCACCACCCAAGTGAGTGTCACCAGCGGTAGATTTGACTTCGAAGATACCGTCTTCAATAGACAAGAGAGAGACATCGAAAGTACCTCCACCCAAGTCGAAAATCAAAACGTTCTTCTCGGCTTCTTCCTTCTTGTCCAAACCGTAAGCAATGGCAGCAGCGGTTGGTTCGTTAATGATTCTCATGACGTTCAAACCGGCAATCAAACCAGCATCCTTGGTGGCTTGTCTTTGAGAGTCATTGAAGTAAGCTGGGACGGTAACAACAGCGTCGTTAACCTTGGTACCCAAGAAACCTTCAGCGGTTTCCTTCATCTTGACCAAAACCATGGAAGAGATTTCTTCTGGGGTGAAGGTCTTGGTCTCACCTTTGAATTCAACTTGAATTTGAGGCTTACCGGCCTTGTCGACAACCTTGAAAGGGAAGTGCTTCATGTCACCTTGGACTTCAGCGTCACCGAACTTTCTACCGATCAAACGCTTGGCGTCGAAAACGGTGTTAGAAGGGTTCATGGCAGCTTGATTCTTAGCAGCATCACCAATCAATCTTTCGGTGTCAGTGAAAGCGACAAAAGATGGAGTGGTTCTGTTACCTTGGTCATTAGCGATAATTTCAACTCTGTCGTTGGCGAAGTGAGCCACACAGGAGTAGGTAGTACCTAAATCAATACCAACAGCTTTAGACATATCTATAAAAAAGATAAATATTTCCTGAAATCGGTGCAATTTATATGGAATTTGCAGACATCGTCCGTCGATGCACCAGTACGTTCGATTAAATTCGACAAAGTTCTACGCTCAGCGGCGTGCGCGCCTCAAAATACGTCATATCCGATGGCCTACACTTTTAAAGCAATTCGCAGTATAATAGCAATATACAAACTAAGCCACAGGTCTAGTGACCTTCCTTCTCTTGGGTGTAGTCGTTGACCAAGATGTAGGAGTTGACCTTCTTGAGGCCCTGCTTGAATTTGATCCAGTACTCTTTAACCAAAGGCTGGCCAAGACTGTTGGTAGCGTTATCGACCCTGACCTCGATGACCTTAAAGTATCTTCTGACCAAGGGCGACTTCTCGTATCTCAACTTGATGAAGATAAGGTACACCAAGAATGGGGTCAACGATCTCTTTCTGAAGAGAATGACTCTGAGGGCCAAGAAATGGATAGAGTAGATTTCGAACAAGGTGGCAATCACAATTGACTGCGAGTTGAACGTAGAAACAAACTGGCCAATCTGCTTGGAGATGGCCGAGTCTTCGCCAATGCCAAAAACCGTCAACAAGTCAGACTTGGTGTAGGTTAAAACATGGAAAAGAGAGAACAATTGGAATGGGATAATTGGGAAGATGATGTATGGTCTTAAAAGGAGGAAGACAATTCCCAAGTACAAGTAGTCGGTGTTGTCGTCCTTAAGGAAGGACTTCAAGTTGAACCCGTTCTTCTTGACCGTTTGGTATTCGAGAATTCCAAACGAAAGGATGACGCCAACCACAGCAATATTGTACCAGAAACGGTAGGTGCTGGGGAAGATTCTTAAGTAGGTCAAGAGGAAGAAGGACACGCCGACCAATGTCAACAAGTTTCCGACAAACCATGCAAATTGAAGGGTCTATTGTTAGTAGAGATTTTGGCATAACAGGGTACATACTTTGACGGTGGAAGCCAATTTCTCAGCATCGAATTTGCCAGTGCTCTTGGTGGCACCGGACGAATTGGAGGTGGACGACTTGACGTCGTCAACAGGATCAGTCTTTTTGATTGACTCGGACATGAGAAAAAATGGCAAGTTGTTTAAAACTTTTGTTACTGGAATTTCATATTTGCGGTAAAAATCCTGCACGGTGGCCACATTTTATCACAAGACAGTATTATGTATATAATAACTAAATAGCTACACCGAAACTCAGACCACATTTAACGTAAGAACCCTTTACGAGTCTTTTGTGCAGGTTGTGCCACAGGTGGATCTTGAGGTAAAGATTTTTGCTTCTCTAATTGCACTTTTTTATCTTCAAGCAACTTAATCTGTTTGGTCAATTTATCCTTCATCTCTTTATGCCTCGAGAACAAATCAGCTTCACTTCTTTGTAATTTCTTCTCCTTCTCGCTGACCTTTTGTTGGAACACCGATTTCATCTCGGCTTCCATCTTGGCTAATTTAGCTTCGTGAAGCGCCTTCTCCTCTTGCTGTCTGCTGACGGGATCAAATTCTTTAAACACGGTGTGATCTTGTTCAATTCCCATCTTCTGTAACTTCTCGGTTCTATACTTCTCATACAAGTTGTTGGACGTGTTCTCTTTCAATTCTTCCAAGAAATTTCTTACCAAGAGTTGTCTTAATTTGATGAAATCGTTATGGTTTTCATTATCGACTTCCACGGTACCCCAAGGATAGCTTCTTCCTCTGACGGTTCTACCGTCGGCGGTCTGTACGGTGGTAGTGGACCCAATGACGGCAAATGGCAATTTTTCCATGATTTGCTTGGTGTTCAATATGGTTTCTTCGTCGTCATTTTCGAACTCTTGGGGCTGGAAAAACTTGATTTGCTGGAATTGGATGTCGTTCAAGATGCGTTGTTTGAACGCAGTCACTTCTTCATCCGACAATGTGTCGGACTTGGCGATTATTGGAATCAAATTGACTTTTTCATGAACTTGTTTCATTAATTGGATATCCAAGGCCTTCAACGAGTGGCCGGTGGGCTCGATGAAGTACAACAAGGCGTGCACACGGGTGTCGTCGATGGTCGAACGGTTGACTCTGCTTTCGGCTTCCAAGTAAACGTCGAATCTGCCGTTAATCTCATCGACAATTGGCTTCCACGAGTCGGAATTGTTGGTCAATTCGCCAAACCCAGGACAAGTCACCACCTCCAACTTCAACTTGACGCCGTCCTCCTCAATTTCTGACTTGGTGGACTCGATTTTGACGGTGTCGGCGAATTTTTCCGAGGCCTCTTCCGTTCTCTTGGATAAAATCTCCTTGTTGAACAATGTGTTGACCAAGGTGGTTTTTCCCAAGCCGGACTCGCCCACCACCATCAAATTCAACGTGAATCCACGTCTAACAGACTTACGATGCCATTGTTTAGGCAAATTGGCGAATCCCACGTACCCATTCAATTTGCGCTTGATGATTTTCACTTCTTGTTGGATCTGGCTGGCCAAACCCTTGTCGGTCTCGGCCACGGGACTGTGTGACGCCACGGTTTCGGTTTCTGGAGTTAGTTTGGTCGACGTATCTTCAGACATACCAGTCATGTTGAGATTTGTTTTGTACTTGACGATCCGCACTGTTACGTGTCGCGACGTGCCGCTACCGAATTCGTTATTCATTATGGAGTATTTAGGTGATCGAGCAAGAATTGCAAGCCCAAGCGGGCAAACTCTGCCATGTTGTCGGCACGAACGGTCTTGCCGGTTTGAAACTTGGCGCTTACTTCTTTTTGCGGTCCACTGAGCCCCAAAAAAACTGTGCCTACGACCTCGTGATTCCCGGTCTCGTGACCCAAATGTAAGTCGGTAGTGGGTCCGGCAAAACCCGTCTCCGAAAGCACGTAGGTGGAACCAAGCTCGTATTTGGCGGTTCTGGCCAACCGGAGCGCCACCTGTTCCGAGGGACCCATGTAGTGGCGGATGTCTTCGTCGGAAAGTCCCGACAATTTCAACCGTTGTTTGAGCGAATATACAAGTTTGCCGCCTATATAGAAGTCGGAAGCGCCAGGAACCGTCACCACGTACGCCGAAAGAAGCCCGCCGCACGCAGCCTCGCTAATGGCCAACGTCTGGCCCCGCTGGCGCAAAATCTCCGCGATTTGCTCGACCAATTGCCCAACTTCTGGTGGTGGAAATTGCATAGGAATTTTCCAGTGCGAATATCATGGTCAGTGTCAGATTCAACGCCGGCAAGGTGCAATACGACGAGGATACTAAGGAGTGTGTGCCGCTTCCACACAAGGGCTCCATTTCCATCAAACAAAGTGTGGAAGATCCCGAGTTTTACGACTTTGTTTGGTCGCCAAAAAATTCTAGTGGCAATGTTGATAGAGACGAATTGTTGGTGATTCCTGGCGACGTCAGCATCAAGAGAGTGAGCTCGTGCACCTCCGGCCGGGTGTTTGCATTGACGTTCTTGAGCTCGGGCGCTAAGCATTTGTATTGGTTGCAAGATGTCGGTGATTTGGACGAGTTAAACAAGTTCACCGCCAAGGACTTGGATATCTTGAAGAAAATGCAAGAAATCATCACCCCCGTGGACGAGGAAGAGGAAGAGCAAGAGGAGCAACCAGAGCCCTCGCAATCTGATAAACAGTAAGTACGATTAACGATACAATAATATAACTAACCGTTCAGACCAGAGTTTAAGCTTCCCATAGCTGACATTTCTGATGTGATCACCTTTGATGTCATCAAGGACTACATTTCCTCGCTCACGGACGACCAAATTAAACAATTGTACGGCGACAATTTACCGGAGTCCTTGGGGCCCAATCCTTCGAGACTGGACTTGATTGAGATTGTCCGTGGCCCCTTTTACCAGCAGGCCGTCAACGCGTTGTCGGAGCACTTACGTAGACAGAGCGGTGCCGGGTACTTGTTGGCCCAGACGTTGAAAATCGACTACGACGGCGAGGGCATTGAAAACTTTTTAAACAGCGTCAGAAAAGCTGGTAAGAAGGATTGATCGGCACGAGAATCCGGTGCTGGAGTTAATGATAAGTAGCTAATAAATATTGGCATGTTATGTCACCGGTTATGCAATCTGGTCGTGCTGATATTGACGTACCCCAGCACGGCCATTAGGCTATTTTTGGTCTGGCCATCGGTTTAATTCCGATAAACTCTAATCTTGTGAGCGATTGCCTCGATAAGAATGACCATCTGCTCGCACTACCGGCCATCTATTCCAGCACTACCGAGCCCGTAGCAACTTCGGCCCACATCAGACAATCTGAAGATCTTCGATTGCCAGCCTAGTAATATTGATCTCGGACCTACGGCAATCACATCACCCCCAACCGCCACCCCACACCCGTAGCACTTTGTAACCGCCATTGTCCACTCCGATCGCCGTTGACTATCCACTAACAATATGGGGTAATTGACCTCTGCGCACGTGACCGGGAGATTGCTCATATTGCTAGAATTTTTCCCAAGATTCTAGCAAACCTTAAGAAGTACGCTTCCAAACACTAGCATCAAAGTATTGGTTTTACTTGTATATCGCCGTGTCCCCATCTTATGAGTCAGATATTGAACGTGCCCTCGAACTTGAATCCCCAATGAGCTGTACAGCGGAAACCTCTGACGGCGTTAGAAATGAAGACAACTGTGTGTCTCGATCAGACTCCCTTAGAATTCCTAAAGCTGGGCCTGCAACCGCCGAAATTTCCATGACGGACCCCGTGACGCCCACGCTCTCGGCGTTGAATACGTCGGATTTTTCCCCCAACGACGACGAGGTCTTGCGATTGAATGGGTTTGGCAAAGTCACCGGTCTTTTGCATAAATCGCTTCTTGCTTCGAGAGATATCTCCTCCTCCGACTGCGAGTACACCGACAGCGAGCGGCCGCAAAGTCCGGCCAAGGCCTTAAACTCCAAACAGTCCGAGCTGACGTTGCGGCCAGGAATATCGCCCACCATTGTCACTCGAGTTTCCTCGCCCGTCAAGGAAACGAAGCGAGTAATGCTCGAGTTCGACCCCATCACCAAGCGCAAGGTCCTCAACACCTACGAGATCTTGGGCGAAATCGGAAGAGGCGAGCATGGAATCGTCAAATTGGCCAAGGACCTCGTCAACAAGGACTTGGTTGCCATCAAAATTGTAAATAGGAAGTCCAAGAAAGACAAGCCCCGGCTCAGAATGAGGCTGGATCTGAAACCGTCACCGGAAAACGAATACGAGTTGAAAATCAAACGAGAAATCGCTATCATGAAGAAATGCAGCCACCGCCACATTGTTCAGTTGCGGGAGGTTCTCGACGACACAAACTCCCACAAGATCTACCTTGTGCTCGAGTATCTCGAGAAAGGCGAGGTCAAGTGGAAACGGTCTCGTCGCTCTTTTCTAAATAACACTCCTCCCACGGTGTCGAAGAATATCCCATGCTGCGGCACTGCCCACAAGCAGAAATTGAAGCCAGAGGACATAGACGACGACAATCTCATGGATAACGAGTTTCTCCCCAACTTGACCTTCAAGCAGTCCCGGAAAATCTTCAGAGACGTGCTTTTGGGCCTCGAGTACTTGCACTTGCAAGGAATCGTGCACCGTGACATCAAGCCCGCCAACTTATTGGTTAGTTCCAACAATGTGGTGAAAATCAGTGATTTCGGTGTGTCGTTTGCGTCGTCGTTGGACGAAGCTGACGAAGGGTTGGTCAACGAACTTGAACTCGCTAAAACCGCCGGTACTCCTGCTTTCTTTGCTCCTGAGCTTTGTCAAGCAAACTTCTCTTCATCTAGAAAGAATTCCAAGTCGGCTTCCCAATCATCTTTAGATGCCCTCAGAAACGAATTTACTCTCACCAAAGTCCTCCCAAAGATAGACTACAAAATAGATATCTGGGCTTTGGGAGTTACTTTCTACTGTCTTCTTTTTGGAAAGCTTCCTTTCAATGCCGAATCTGAGTTCGACTTATTCCAGGTCATTGTCAATGACACCCTTGAGTTCCCTAAAGACAAAGATTCTTTCAGTTCTCCCACAGAGGTGAGCCAAGAGGAATTCGATTTAGCCAAGGATCTTTTGTCCAAGCTTCTTGACAAGAACTCATCTACTAGAATCGGCATCAAAGAAATCAAAGAACACCCATTCGTGTTGATGGATTTGGATAACGATCTCGATGCTTTGAACGAGCTTCTCTACCTCAACGATACGGGCGAAGGAAACTTCTTCTCCAACTTGAGCACAGAGGAACAAGTCACCAAAAAGGAAATCGACAATGCCGTAGTTGGTATTGGTACAAGAATCAAAAGAAGCATTTTCAAAGCAATCACCTCAGGCGGTAACACCCACGACATAAGAAAAAAATTCTTCCTGAGCATGGAAAGGTCCACGAGTCTCGGCTCGTCAAGTGACGAGTCAACCTCGCCATCTTTCTTGGGCTCCGGTTCCAGTATCACCAAAAATACTCCCGGAGACCACTCTGTGATTTTATCGGAAGGATTTCAGCAGTACAATTCGCCTATACACAGCCCCCTGGCAATGTCAAGAACCACATCTCAACAGCTGGATTACCTTTCCATGGCACCCCATGCAAGCGCAACCCCAAATTTGTCCGCTCCGTCTCGGTCTTCTTCCTACACTCTTGCAGGCATTAGAGAAGGAAGAATATCGAATCCGATACTTCAAGATGTCATTGATGCGAACACTTCCACTAGTAGAAGAGGCTCTGCCAGTGCTAATGAAGTGGAGACAAAGCGTAATGTTGGCGGCGACCTTTATTTAAAGAATCAGTCTATTGTTGATACTTTCAAAGGTCTTCAGGAGTTGGACGATAAACGCAGAAGATCGAGTACGTACTCGTCTCTCCATTCATCATCCACCCCTCAAACGGCTAAGAACTCCATTTCTTTACCAAATGGCGATGGTCCATCACCTTCACAACCTGTGAATATTCCTGGTGCAGCATCGCAACCAATATTGAGCAACCAGATCAGAATTGGACCAATGAGTAGCGAACGGAGAGAGTCCTCGGTGATATCTCTTCCCTTGACTGCCAGTTTTGCCTCTTTGGATAGTGATAATGATGAGTACTTGAGTTTCAAGTATCATGAGTATAACAACAAGAGGCAACACCGCAAGCATAAGTCAATGGATGTGGATGTACGTCCTCCTCCCGAAGAGAAGAAGACTACCGCTGAGCATCTCACCGAGAAGTTCTCCAAGTTCAATCTTGACAATTCCATGAAGGCCCAGGCCATCACGTTTGATATCAAGACTCCTCGTGATTTGCATGAAAGTGTAGCACCAAAGACGATCACCAGCTCTGATTCCAGCAGGACAAGAGAATCAAGCTGCTCGTCCTACTCTTCATCTAACGGACCCAAATCACCTAAACAGAGAACCGGAATTATTGCCAGTAGTGACGAGGATAGCGGAAGCTCCTCCAGTGGTGACGACAGTGATGATAGCGACAGCGAGGAGGATGGCAATCTCACATTAGCATTCTCTTCAAGAGTACAGCCTACTAGACCTCAATTTTTATCTTTAAAGACGAGATCAAAGTCCCATGACTCTTCGCTTCGCTTGAAGAACCCTACTGTTATACCAGTGGTATACCCTCATGACAGCAATGATCTAGAGGAATTGCCTGCGGGTTTAATGGACAATATACCTCGTCCAAGCATCGCAGCTGTTCCCATGTCGTTGACTGACGGCATATCTAGCACAGAGTCGAATACTACCATCACAGATGGCCCCAGGTTCACTCCTATGGGCAAATCAGATACACTCAAGTTGGAGACAGATTTCCAACTGAGGGTCAGTGATGTTAGGAAGCCCTCGCCGTTGGTCAACAATGCACCATCTTCGCCATATTCCACCACCAATTCTCACAGAGTAACGAACAAAGTGCTTGTTCATCCTCAGTTTAATAATCATTACAAGAAGGATCCAGTCACTTTCCCTTTCCCCAACGCCATACATAACGAAACCGGGAAAGAAACAAGAACCAAAACGTTAACGAAGGAGGAAATCCGGCCATCATATTACAGGTCCAATTCCATTACAATTGGCATTCTTCAACTGAACTACGATAGTAAATAGTTATCAGAAATATAGAGAATTTCTACCCATTCTACCTAAACCTAAATACGATTATTAACCTTCCGAAATAACCTTTGTTTCCCAAATGCAACATAATATGTGTTTTTTTTTGTTTTTCAAGTCTTTATAAGTTCATTTTTTTTTGCTTTATTGATTTAATTCAAGCTTTCTCTTGAGAACCGACAATCTATTGCCAATACTGACAATAAACTTCTCGATCATCTGCTTATCTTGTGAATCCAATTTGCCATCATCACTGGAGGTGTCTTCATCCAACAAAGCTTCGAGCATCCAGATAGCTGTAGAGTAAGCCAATTCACAACCCTTGAGGTCTTCTTTGACCAACTCATTGACAGCAGCGTTTCTAGACATCTCTAAGGCCCTGTCAAAGATCAACTTTTCAGCAATGACCTTGGAGCTAGAGTCCATTAAGTCAGACTCTTCGTGAGCCGAATCTTGATTGGCAAGAATGGATTCCACTTCTTGTAATCTCAATTTGATGAACTCAGCTTTCTCCAAGCTCTCATTGAATTTCTCTCTGATCCATTGGACAAGCTCGTTGATCTTGGCTGAGACACCGGCATTGAGATGCGCCGATTTGTTGAGTTCAGACGATCCTACGACTCCTGGGGAGCTAGGATTGAGCTGACTATACCACCAATCACTGGCCACTGACATGCCTTTAGCCAATAGAGACAACGTCTTTACATACAAAGACACACCTTCCTCACTGATAGACTTGATCATTTTTGGAGGCAAGATATCGTTTTGATGCAAAAAGTCGTCTTCTACACCTTCATACGAAGGAGGCGATGGAATCAACTGGCTGAACTTGACATCAGCAAACAAATTGATAGCATGCGCCTTAGTGGCCAAAGACTCCAACTGCAAAAGCACCTGTTCATCTGGGGACAAGCTCTTAGGCAGTTGCAAATTTAACTGCAGAAGCTGAACCGTAGAATTCTGAACATGGTTGGATACAGTGGCCGAGGTTGGCAAATTCAACTTCTGTAAGAGAATATTGTTTGTAAAGTTCGGACTGATGAACACCGTAGAGATGGCATTATCCGAAGCTTTAGTGTTGTAGGAGCTATCATTGAGAAGTAACTTCTGGTTGGTTTCCTCCACAATTTGATTGTTAGCTCCAAACAACCGATTGGAAGCCAAACCAATAGCTTTGCTCAAAGCATTGGAAGGCGATATTGAGATAGAAATTCTTCTATCTCCGAAGCTGGGCCGTCTTTGACTATTGCTGGAGTTGGTTCTATTAGAGTACCTTCTATAATTATTGTACTGCTGAAGGGGGTTGTGCTGAGGAGACTTGCCAGAATCGTTACTGGAGTTGGACCCCGAAGAAGTTCTCCGAGGCACAATGGCCTCGGCTCCGCTTCCTGCATGGGCAAGTTCGTCAGCAATAGCATTGACTTCAACAGCTCTCTTTTCCACCACCACGTAGTCTTTCTCCAAGAAAATATCGCCCTTCTTGTGGGTCAAAGAGCCCAGCGAAGTTTCCTGGTTGGATTTGGGTTGAATAGAGTTGGAAAGAGTCTCAGGCCCAGGACTATTCTTGTTGATGATCCGCTTGATTTCTTCATCTCTTTCTGACGTCCGAGACAGTTTGATGGAATTGGCGGTGTCGTGAACAGTGGGCAAAGGCTCAATCTTCTTTGAGTGTTTGATGGGCGAGATGTATTCGCTGATGAACAAGTTTTCGTCCATTTGCGACGTCTCCAACGGCACGTCGTTGCCCGTCAACTCGTCGGTGACCAACGGATCGCTGAAAAACTCGTTGAACGACACTCTTTCGGTGGGGTTGTACTTTAACAACGATCTGATGAGCTTCTTGAGATTGTCAGGGACCTGCGCCGACGACGGGAACTTGATTCTGTCGTTGGACTTCTCGATGTTCTTCAACAACTCGATGTGGTTGGCGGCCTTGAACGGCGGCTTGCCGACGGTCATTTCGTACAAGACGGCGCCCACGGACCATAAATCGGCCTTGGCGTTGTACTTCTCGTAGCGGAGAATCTCGGGGGCCATGTAGAGCGGCGAGCCACACAAGGTCTCGGCCATGGAGGTGGAGGGGAGGAACCTGGCAAAGCCAAAGTCGGCGATCTTGAGGATGGGGAGCTCCCAGAGGCCTACAAACTCGCCGCGGATGAACTCGTCCTTGGAGTGCACGGGAGGGCAGAGAAGAAGGTTCTGGGGCTTGATGTCTCTGTGGACCAAGCTCTTGGACCTCAAGAACTCCAACGCAGACGCCAACTGCTTGAGGAAATGCACCACCAACGTCTGGTTCAAGCCGTGCGAGCCCTCTGGCGACGGGTAGCGCTCGAGGAGGCTGGATATCACCGGGTGGGTCTTGATGAGCTGGGGCCGTCTGCGGATGAAATAAGAGAGGTCGCCCATGGAGCAGTAGTCCATGACCAAATGGAAGTGGGACGCGGTCTGGTCGTAGTCCAAGAGCCCGACGATGTGCGGGTGCTTCATGGACTTGAGGATGGAGATCTCGATCTCGAGGTTCTCTATGAGTTTCTTGGACTTGAGCTTGGACCGGACCACCGACTTGATAGCCACCGCCTGGTTGGTGTTGACGTTGACGCATTTGTACACGGTGGCGAACGAGCCCTTGCCGATCTCCTTGCCCATGCGGTAGTCGCCGATGCGCTGCGGCTGGGTCTGGGACATGGGAAATTGGTGCTAGAGTAAATGTGATAGACGATCACGGGACGATGGCGTAGCCCGATAACAAAAGATGGGGGGTAAAACAATCACAACGCCAGCGGAATTGTGACACACGATGCGAGGGGGCTTGCAACACTATCAGATATCGAATCGGAAAAGATTACTAATGATGATAAACTGTGTGACTCTTGAGTCATAAGAGGATAAATGGTGGATTAGACCCCGCTTACGTAAGTTTGCGACACATCACCCCAAATAATTTGTGTTGGTGATACCATTGCTCTCATTGCTACATGTTTGAATCTTTAGTGGCGACACTTTTGAACCGCTTTTTGGGCGCCTACATCGAGAACTTCGACCCGAAGCAGCTCAACATCGGAATCTGGAGTGGCGACGTCAAATTGCGCAACTTGCGCCTTAAAACCGATGCTCTAGATCAGTTCAAGTTGCCTATCGACGTCAAATTCGGCCATGTGGGCGAATTGACCCTCCAGATCCCCTGGTCCAACCTCAAGGGCCAGCCGGTCAAGATCTCCATCGAGGACGTCTACTTGTTGGCCAGTCCCGTCCTCCAGTTTGACGAAGACGACGAAAAGAGACGGGACCACAACGCCAAGCGGGAAAAGTTGCGCCAGTTGTCCGACATGGAGGTGGCCGCGCTCCAGAACCAGGAGTTGTCGACGCAATTGGAGTCCAACGAGACTTTCACCGAGTCGTTGGTCACCAAAATCGTCGATAATTTGCAGGTCACCATCAAAAACGTGCACATCAGATACGAAGACGACTCCACTTTGACCGAGTCGCCCTACTGCATTGGCCTTCTCTTGCTGGAGCTCTCGGCTGTGTCGACCGACCAGTCGTGGATTCCCTCCTTCATCTCTATTACCCAGTCGTTGTCCCGCAAGTTGCTTAACTTGAACAACTTGAGCTGCTACATGAACACCAACTCGGCGCCGCTCTCCTACGAGAACTCCGACGACTTGTTGGCGCAGCTCAAGGACTGGTTCTCCGACACCCAGGACATCCAGTTTATCTTGAAGCCCGTCACCGGTAACGGAAAATTGGCCCTCAACAAGACCGGCGCCACGGAGTCCACGCCGCACATCCGGCTCGAGCTCTTCTTCGAGGAGTTTGGCCTCGAGCTCGACTCCCAGCAGTACCGCGACTTCTTGTGGACCTTGTCCAACTTCCACTGGTACCTCAAGACCCATAAATTCCGCAAGTTCAGGCCCCGTGTGTCGGTGGAGGAGAACCCCAACGAGTGGTTCCGGTACGCCGCCAACGCCATCTTGCACGAAATCCACGAGAGAAACTACCGGTGGACGTGGGAGTCGTTCGCCAAGCGGAGAGATCAGAGAATTGCATATATCAAACTACACAAACAAAAGCTCTTGGGCACTTTGGCCGACCAAACCGAGTTGGAGCAGTTGGAGGATGAGATATCCTTTGAGGATATCAAGTTCTACCGGTCGTTGACCAGAAATGAGCTCAGAAAGGAAAACTCGCTTTCCAAAGCCATAAAGCACCAAGAAGAAAAACAAGCGCCAGCTAAAAACCAGGGCTGGTTCTCTGGATGGTGGGGAGGTGGTGAGAAGCCTCTGGACGACCTAAATGACGACGAAAAAGCCAATCTTGATGATAATGACATGCAATTAACTGATGACCAAAGAAAAGTCCTTTACGATGCTATTGACTACAACAAAGATGACATAGCCAAATCCATTGACCTCCCCAGAGAGACTATCAAAATGGAAATTCTTGCTACCTTACAGAAAGGTGGCATCTGCATTAGACGGGAAAAGGGCCAGTCAAATTTGGCGGAAGTTGTATTCGAAGGTTGCAAAACCCAATTCTACCAACGACCAGATTCTTTCCTTGCCAATTTCCAGATCCACGAATTCAGAGTTGAAGATGGTACCGAGGAGACTTTGTACAAGCACATCATCAGTGTTAAACAGCCTCAAGAGACTTCCAGTGATCCATTTTTCAGAGTTTCGTTTGAGCAGAACCCACTTGATAGATCCTCCGACTCTAAATTGCTTGGTAAACTTAAGTCCATGACTATCTTCTACAACCCTAAGTTCATTGAAGAAGTGGCACGGTTCTTCAAACCTCCCAAAATTCACTTGGACACAGTTGGTGCAATTATGAATGCAGCAGAATCCACAGTGGAAGGATTGACCGCTAGAACCAGAATGGGTCTCCAGTATGCTCTCGAAGAACATAAGACTATCAATGTCAAATTGGATCTCCAAGCTCCTTTGATTATTCTCCCCCAGTACCCAAACAGCTGGAAGTCACCCGTGGCAATCATCGATGCCGGTCATATCAGTGTCATCTCTAAATTGGTGGAACAATCAAAGATCGACGAAATCAAGAAAAAGCCCGAATATTCAGATGATGATTGGAAGCAATTGAACCAATTGATGTACGATACATTTGACGTCCACTTGCAAGATGCTCAAGTCTTGGTGGGTCCCAATATCAGAGATACTATGAAGCAACTCCACTTTGAGTCAAGTGAGGAAAAGCATTCTCTTATTTTGGATAGATTGAACATCAAGCTCTCGTTAGGTATCTCCATATTGCCTTCAGCTTATAATTTAGCCAAGTTCAAGATTGGTGCCCATGTTGGAAACATCAGTTTAATGATCAATGATTTCCAATACAAGGCTATTATGCTGATAATTGATGCTGCAATTCCGAATCTCGATGATGACGATTCAGACGAGTCGAGTGTTTTCAATGCTTTTGGCTATAGTGACCAGATTGAAGATTTGAGCGCCAGCTCTTCTGAGATCCACCCTCCAAAGAAGCAAAATCAGAATGTTTTGTCTGAAGAAGCATTGAACCAGCATATATTCGAATTCAATTTCGACGTCGACCTGGTGAAGATATCTTTATCAAGATGTATTGACGGTGTTACATTGGAAGCTGAACCATTCGTTGACTTGATTGGCGATAGTTTGAGCTTACAATTCTACAAAACAGTCAACGACATGCACTTGGATTTGCTTTTGCAGGATATCAACTTGCTCGATCACATTGAGAAGTCTGGAATTCTGGAGTTCGAAAAGCTCATCTCGTCCAACAATTTCGTTGAAGGTGACTCCAAGAAGGAAAAGGAAGTGTTCAAATTAGACTACTCTCGAATCCAAAGAATTGTCGATTACAATAACAAGGAAATTGAAGTTTATGATCAGGATATCAATCTTCATATTGCTACGGTTAAATTTGTGATCACTAGAAAGTCGATCTTGAGTATTCTTAACTTTGTGCTCAACACTTTCACCGACCCCAATTCGGAACCAACGCCTGCCGACGAGCTTAAGCATAATGAAGTCGATGACCAATCGAGTCCTCAAAAGATCAATGTCAACATAAACTTAGATAGCATCATTGTCGTTCTAAATGAAGATAGCACCAAAATTGCTACTCTTCAATTGAGTTCTGCCAGCATCTCTGTTCTTGTTTTGCCTGAAACTTTGTCTGTCGATGGTAAGCTTGGAGCTTTGGCTCTTCATGATGACGTGAATCAAGGTTCTCCTAGAGACTCGATTTTAAGAAGCTTAATAAGCATCGATGGAGACAATCTTGCAGAATTCTCTTACAAGACCTTTGACAAAGAGATCAACACCGAGGATTATACTTCTATTATTGTGTTCAAAACTGGAAGTTCCAGGATCAACTTTGTCGAGGCTTCTTTCAAGAGAATCTTCAACTATCTTAGCCAGTTTCAACGAATGAAGGCGATCTACGATAGTGCAAGAGAGGCTGCCATCAATCAAGCAAGTCAAATTGACTACCCCGAGAAAATGAAGTTTGAATTCTCTGTGAAGGCACCAACTATTGTTTTCCCGACGGTTGTCAAACACTCCAATGTTAAATATGACAAATTGACTGTTCAGCTTGGTGAACTTTATGCATCCAATAGATTCTCCGAAGACAAGAACATCATTGTCGCTGGATTGAGGAACACGAACGTCACATCTGAATTCAACTTCATCAACGACAAGACTCAAACCTTTGAAATCGTTGACAATTTCGATATAAATTTCGACATTGATTATTTCGAGGAATTCATCGAGTCCCAACCATCGCTTCTTATTAGAGGAAAGCTCTCCGAATCGAACCTCAAATTGACTGAACTCCAAATAAAGTACCTTGTTAGTATTTCTGATGCCATTTCAAATGTATTTGATACATCTGAGATCGACTTAGATGACATTGAAGAGGATGCGGCCAATGCTAATGCTGTGGTAAAACACACGCAAGACCAATTGCACGAGAAACTGGGCAGTCTGTCACCTTCTGCTTCAACCGAGGTGGCGGTACAAGACAAGAGTAAACCAGACTCAACGATTCCCTCTGATCATGAAAAGATCAACTTTAGATTCGTTGTTCCAAAACTTGCGTTGACCGTTTACAACCGTACAGATGGAGTGGAAGATGTCTCGTCACACCAATTGAGCTCTTTCTCATTGAACAACTTGGTTGTGACGTTTAATATGACTGAAGACACCCAATTCACTTCAGATGTGAAGATTAATTCGTTCGTAGTCGAGGATGTCAGAAGCAACTCGAACAGCATTTATTCAGAGCTTGTTCCACGCAACCATTCTTCAAAAGACCAATTCGTTTTATCTGCATCATCACTGCAGGTATCGCAGAAGAAGAATATCACAATGATGCTTTCCGTCGATAACCCAAGAGTGATTCTCTCCTTAGAGTTTCTATTCGAACTCCAATATTTCTTAAGCAAAGCATTGACCAAAGATCAGAAAATCGGTGATATTGAAGTAGATGACGAAGAAGATAACGAGTCAGTTGAAGAAAGCCTCAAAAAGATAGAGTCCCTGCCTACAGCCAACTCAAATGAATCCACAACTTCTTTCGGATTCTCTATTAATGTCACTGACCCCTCGGTTGTGTTGTTAGCAGATCCAACCCAGAAGAATACCGAAGCTATTGTATTTAAGATCGAACAGGTCTTGATCACTAGTCAGAACGTTATTTCTTTAGCTGCAAACAAGGTTGGGTTATTTTTGTGCACCATGGATGATATCAATAACCAGCGTTTAAGAATCATTGATGACTTTTCGTTGTCGTTTGCCCATGACGCCCGTGGTTCAGATGAAACAAAATTCTTGACCAATATCCAGGCTTCTATTGATCCAATTCTTATGAGAGTTTCGTTGAGAGATATCAAGTTAGCCATTGGAATTGTCAACAGAGCAACAGAGCTATTCAACAAAGCACAAGGAGGCGATGGAGACAACGACGAGGAGTACAGGTTCTCTGAGGACTTCAAGAGAAGACTTTCACAATATGCCCCTTCGATTGTGTCCAGCATAACTACGAGAAAGCGTAGAGATAGCACCAAAGTTAGTGCAGGATCCGTCATTATTAAAGGTGAAGAGCTTAACATTGGAATTGGTGGCTTGAGATTTGTTTTGATTGGTGATGTTCATGAGTTGCCCGTGTTGGATATGAATATCAGTGCATTCGATATAAGGGCCATAAACTGGTCCAATGAGTTAAGTGCAGAGACTCATATCGAATCATATATCAATATCTTCAACTATTCGAGATCATCTTGGGAGCCCATGATTGAACCATGGCCAGTGTCAGTCTACGCAACAAGAGGAAACGATGCAACTGGTATTTCTGTTGACATTGTTTCAAGGAAATCTGCCGAGATAACGGTTTCATCTAGATCTATTGCATTACTCTCACAGATGTTCTCTCTTATCACTGACGACAAAGAACTCAAATCTCGTGAAGAAGATAATCCATACAAAATTCTCAATGAAACCGGCTATGACGTTGACGTCTGGATTGACGAAAGCAACGGAGAGAAGAAAAATAAAAAGACCGTCAAACATGGAGAAACGATTCCTTGGGCTTTTGAGGATTGGAGGGATATCCGTGAAAATCTTGACACTAATAAGAAGAGAGGTGTTCTAGGAATTGCTCTTGTTGACTCCAAATATGACGAAATAACTGGTATTTCCGCTAGCGGAGAAGGAGAAGACATAATAATGCTTACCCCTCCAGTTAATGGAGTTCATAATAGGGTTGTTTGTGATATCAGATTGGGATCAGATAATGTCAAAACTATCTGGTTGAGATCGACCGTCACCATAAAGAACAACGCTGATGTTCCAATTCGGGTTAATGTCTTTTCAGATTCAGATGCAATGAACCCGGTATTGGAGACTTTGATCAGCCCATCGAGCTCCCAAGGTTTACCTATTGAATATGTCTATTCTGGTTCTTTGAAGTTCCGCCCTGATATAGATACGCCTTATGAGTGGTCGAGTGAAGGGTTGTTCTGGAAGGATTTGCTCTATGGAGGTTGTCCATTATCTTGTAAGGCTCTCGGAGAGAACGACAAGAGTGTTTACTATTTCCAGGCAGAGCCAGATTATGACAAGAATGAACCTCTTTCTAGGATTTACCCACACATGAATCTTGTGATTTCTGCTCCCCTTGAGATCGTCAATCTTCTTCCGTTCGATCTTAACTACAGGTTGTATGACAAAGCAAGTAAGAAAGACTGGAGCGGCAGTATTTCTAAAGGTGTTAAGAACTACATTCATGTTGCTAGTTTGAAGAGTCTTCTTTTGCTTAGTGTCGAACCTATAGAGTGTGGCTACGGAAAATCGGAATTTGCTATCATTAACTGTCCTTCGAAGAGTGAATTTAAGAAGGAGACAAACATGACAATGAAACACGAAGATGGCCATGTTATCAAATTGAAAATATTCTACCCAAGAAAAACCAGTGCTTCAAGTTTGAAGATTGCCATTTACTCGCCTTACGTCATCCTTAATAGAACTGGGCAGAACCTTACGATCAACGATAAAGGTAACCAGCTCTTTTCTGATGGACGTTCTGCTCTTAAATCAGCAACCACTCCTAAAATGTTCTCCTTTGACAACGAGGCAGACAAGAAGAAGAGAGCAGTGATAAAGATCGGTGATTCTCAATGGTCGTCTCCTGTTAGTTTTGACGCTATTGGCCAGTCAACTGAGGTAAGAGCTAGGTCTACTGGAAAACAGACTGAGATGGATATTGGTGTTTCGGTTGCAGAAGGAGAGGGTGTGTACAACCTCACCAAAGTGGTGACATTTGCACCTCGTTATATCTTGAAGAGTATTCTCGACGAGCCCCTCCAGATCGTGGAAAACGGATCTACCAATGTTACTACGATACAGCCTAACGAGTTAATTCCGTTGTATGGCTTGCGCCGGTTCGACAGCAAGAGTTTGATGGTCAAGTTTGTTCATAATGCTAGAGGCTGGTCTTCGCCATTCTCTATCAATGATATTGGTCAAATCTTTTTGAAGGTCTACAAAGAAGGATATGGACAGGTTTTGCTTAAAGTGAACATCTTGACTGAAAATGCAACCATTTTCATTCAAATCGAAAATGCCAACAATAATTGGCCGTTCTCTATAAGAAACTTCAGTGATGCCGAGTTCTACATTTATCAATCAGATCCTAACGTCAATGAAAGTGGAGAGGTTGTGAAGACAGAAACTGACTACAAGCCCATCTACTACAAGATTCCTCCGAAGAGTGTTATGCCTTACGCTTACGATTACCCTAATGCTTTCATGAAGGAGTTGATTATTAGGTCACATGGAAGGGAAAGATCTGTCAACTTGTCTGAGATCGGTAATTTGAAACCCTTCAGACTTCCTCCAATAGGCGACGAAGAAACACAATTAATTGTCGATTTGAATGTTGTAGCTGACGGCCCAACACAATCTTTGATTATTTCCAACTACGACCCTTCTGTCAGCATGTACAAACTTTCTAAAGCACAGGCAGGAAGTTCAACTACCCAAAATCAAAATTTCGAGGCCATTGAGAAGGATGAAAACTACCACACAAGAATCATTACCAGATTTGAAGGGTTCGGCGTGTCTCTTATTAACAATAGAAACCAAGAGTTGCTTTATGGAACTGTGCGTGGTCTTGAGCTCAGATACAACGACTCTGATTTATATCAAAACTTGAGTGTTAAATTGAAGTGGATTCAAATTGATAATCAGTTGTACGGAGGTATTTTCCCTATTGTTCTTTATCCAAGTGTAATTCCAAAGTCTGGTAAAGAGATGAACAACCATCCTGCATTTTCTGGTTCGATCTGCAAAGTGAAGGACGATTCTCATGGTGTGCTTTTCATTAAGTATGCCACCGTCTTGCTCCAAGAAATGACACTTGAAATTGATGAAGATTTCCTTTTTGCTCTCCTTGATTTCTCGAAGATACCCGGGGCTAGCTGGAATAAAGAAACGGAAGACAGACTTTGTGATGATGTGTTGGAACTCCCAGAGCCGAAGGCTTTGTCAGAATCCAGTGACATTTATTTCGAGGCCTTGCATATCCAACCAACATTAACTTACTTATCATTTATGAGAACAGAAAGGGTCAACGCTGAAGACAGAGCAGCCAATAGTCAGAATACATTGATGTTCTTCTTCAATGTGTTGACAATGGCAATTGGTAATATTAATGATGCTCCCATCAAGTTAAATGCCCTTTTCATGGAGAATGTCAGAGTTCCAATGCCACTCCTTCTAGAGTCGATTCAGACCCATTATGGACAGTCTTTCTTCTATCAAGTCCACAAGGTTTTGGGCTCAGCTGATGTTCTTGGTAACCCAGTTGGCTTGTTCAATAACATTTCATCGGGTGTCCTTGATATCTTTTACGAGCCTTACCAAGGTTTCATTATCAACGACCGTCCTCAAGAAATTGGTATTGGGCTCGCCAAGGGTGGTTTGAGCTTCTTGAAGAAGTCGATTTTTGGATTTTCCGATTCGTTTGCAAAGTTTACGGGATCTTTAGCTAAAGGTCTCTCAGTTGTTACATTGGATGAGAAATTTCAGGAGAGACGTCGCTTCAATCAACGTCGTAATAAGCCAAAGCACGCACTCTATGGATTTGCTTCGGGTGCTAACTCATTCTTTGATTCTGTTAGTTCTGGATTTACAGGAATAGCCACCGCTCCTATTGAAGGAGCCAATTCCGAGGGTGCCTCGGGTTTCTTCAAGGGAATTGGTAAGGGTATCGTTGGGTTGCCTACCAAGACTGCTATTGGCTTCTTTGACTTGGCCTCAAATGTGAGTGAAGGTATTAGAAACACCACAACCGTTTTTGACGCCGAGGGATTAGACAAGGTGAGACTACCACGCCATGTGTCATATGACCAAGTGATCCGCCCATACTCCATACGAGAAGCACAGGGCCAATTCTGGCTCAAATCTATTGACGGAGGTGTGTACTTTGAAGAAGAGTACCTTGCACATTTGGTGTTACCTGGTGAAGAAAGGTGTGTTCTTGTCACCTTCAAACAGATCTTGTTGTTTGAGATAAACACGTTGGTTGTCAAATGGGTTGTGCCATTCGAGGAGATCAAATCGATCTCGATCGAGTCAACTGGTATCAGCATCAGCTTGAAAAAGAAAAATGGGCCCTTCGTTCCAATCCCCGAAAAGGCCAATAGAGCATTTCTTTACAACCGCATTGGTGTTGCTGTTGGCGACTACAATAAGCATTGCCAGGTGGTGCTTTAGATATATACTATTATACACTATTTACAGTTTTGAATGTGCGGTTGGCGCTTCCTATGCGTGAGGGCAAAGCGTTCCAGAATGCATGAGCCTGTTCTCTGTTACAACACTCGAATAGAAACTCGGAGGCGACCAATTGGCCCTTTGCGGTGTTGATTATGACTCCCACGCTCTCATCATAGTAGAACGAGCCTGGTTCACCGGTAGCCTGTGCGCTATGTTCTTTCAAGTCTAAGAATTTGACTCTTTTGTAGCTGGGCGAGCCCTTCTTCGGCTCACACCAGATGTAGCTGTACATGCCGTACAATGCTTTGAACCTGAGATGCAATTGGTGCGCAGGGAGGGCCCAGTCCGCCCGGGATGCATCTGAGGTGAGTTTTGGCGCCAAAGAAAACTCATATTTGGGCTCAATGCCTTCGCTCAAATAGAGCTGCTGGCTGAGAACCTCCAGGAGCATTTCGCCGCCGATTTGGCCGAGCTCCAGCGTGAGGGTGGCGGCGTCCTTTCCGTTGACGGCGTACTCTTTCTGGAGAAGAATCTTGCCTCTATCGAATTTTGTGGGGTGAAGAGTCTGCACCGAGACTCCGGTGACCTTATCGTCGTTCATAATGGCGTGCTGGATCGGAGAAGAGCCGGACCAGCGCGGAAGCAACGACGGGTGGACGTTCAAGCCGCCAAAACGGACTTTTTCAAGGAATTTTTGGGGAATGAGAGCGCCATACGAAACCGCAATGGCAAGGTCGTAGTTATTCAGCGCCAAATCCACAATTTGCTCACGGTTATCGGCTCGTAGGATGGGCAACCCGCTCTCGAGGGCCGCTACACCGATGGGAAGCTCTTTAGGCGACCGCTTGCCCCGTTTCTTCAAATTCTTGGTGATAACGTCGATGTGGGAAACCTCCGACAGCTCCCGAAGGTGGCGGAGCGACTTGACGGAGAAGGCATCACTGCCGAAAAATGCTATTTTTAGGGTGGAGCTGCGCCGTGCAAACGATGTGAGCATCTCGTGGTAAATCTACGCGAGTTCTCGAAATCGCGAGTCCCACATTCAGCAAAAGCCAACGAGTGAGAAAACATCACCGTCGACGTATTATTTATGATTTCCTAAATGTCGGTTCTTCTGCCAACAGTCCGCAAGGTGTTTGTGTTGCTTTCCAGCACATTTCTTGGTCTCATATGTGGAACAACGTATCTTTATTCGTCCTACAGTCCCCAGTTCGCTGATCGCTTGGGGTATTCGGCGGCAGACTCGTCCAAAATCGCCCAATTCGGCACCATCGGTGTGGCGCTCCTGGGGCCGCTCTCCGGCAAGGTTGTCGACAAAAAGGGCTACACCTGGCCCTTGATAATCGGGGCTTTGGCCATTCTCTGTGGGTACTTGGGCATGAAAAAACAGTTTGACTACCAGCACTCGTCCTTGACCATGTCGTACATCTTGTTTCTCCTTATCGGGTCGGGCCTGACGTTCATCAACGCCGCCTGTCTCAAGTGCTGTGCCGTGACGTTTCCCAGTATTCGAGGTGTGGCCACTTCTTTTCCGTTGGCATTGTACGGGCTCTCGGCGCTCTTCTACTCCGTGCTTGCGTCCATCTTCTTCCCGGGCGACACCCTGAAGTTCTTGGGGTTTTTGGGCTACTCGTCGTTGGCAATTTTCGTCATCTGTGCTCCCAGCGTGATTCTCATGGACCGAGAACACACCCTTCGCAAGCAGGTCGTCCGCCAGCTGTCGCTGAACAACATCGAGATGCACACGTTGCGGCCCATCTCCTCCACGCCCCAGCGTGCCTCCACCCCTGTACCTACTCCCACTGCCGTCGTAGAGGACACCGGCGGCATTGCGCTTCTCCAGTCGCTGAAATTCTGGTTTCTCTTCGTGGTCACCGGCCTCTTGGCCGGCATGGGCCAGATGTACATCTACTCGGTCGGGTACATCGTCAAGGCCTTGATCATGCAGGGCGTAGACTTCGACGTGATGGAAGCTGATACCCAAACTGCGCTCCAGGCCGCCATCCAGTCCAACCAGTCGCTCCAGGTGGGGATGATCTCTGTCACCAACTGCATCGGGCGTCTCATCCTGGGGATCTGCGGCGATATCATCACCCAGTCTTTCAACAGACGGCGGCTGTGGTTGCTCTACGTCCCGGCGCTTGGACTTCTTTGTACCCAGATCATGGTCTACGAGACCTCTGACTTCAATAGATTGGGCGCCATGTCGCTCCTCACGGGGTTCTTCTACGGGTTCACCTTTTGCATTATGCCCATTATAGTTGGCGACACCTTTGGCATGGAGAATTTTTCCATGAACTGGGGGTTGGTGTGTCTCGCACCCATCATCCCCAGTTTCTACTTCACCAACTTGTTCGGGAAAATCTTTGACTCTCATTCAATCACAGTCCCCAATGGGCTTCACGTATGTACACTAGGCAAAAACTGCTACAGCTCGATCTTCGAGATCACCACTTTGGTCTCGGTGGTGTGCGTGGTGGTGGTGTCTGTATTCAACATCGGCTACGAGCGGCTTGGTCCGTCCAACAAGCATGTCAAGTTGCACTCTTAATATAGACTAATCAATATCGCGATATGGTAGACAAAAGACAGGACGCCAGCGACGGCCCGCCCAAGAACAGACGCAGCAAGCCGCCCGTGTCCGACGAGGACAAGCGCAGGGCCCGGGCCGACCGATTTTCCAAGCCCAAACCGCAGTCGTATGGGTTCATAAGTCGGGGCGAAGATACTCGGCTCCAGAAGAGCGCAGCCGCCCGCCACGAATTGTTCAACGAAATCGTGTCTGAGTTCGTGGCCCACTGCAACAGCACGCAGTCGTACCAATTGACCCAGGAGCTCCAGCAAATCGTCGACGGCGCCGAAAAAACCGAGTACACCAAGCCGGTCAAGTCGATCGAAAACATCTTGCTCTCCTTGCGGAAGCTCCGCGAGTCCCTCGTGGCGTTGCCGCCCGACCAGTTCACCGTGGACGTGTACTTGTTTCTGATCCGAGTGGCTGCGACCTCGGGCATCCACCAGACGTACGTGCCGCTGATCTACTTTTTATTGCAGGACAAACCGTCCAAACTCTTGACCAAGGCCGAACTGGCCGAGGTCTACACCTTGTTGGTGTTGCACTTGGCGCACTTCTCGGGGCTCAATACAAAGGCAGTGGAGTTGTTCTGGCAGAATTTGCACCCAGACACAAGACTCCAGAGCATCCTCACCGCCTGGCACACGGGCGACTTCTACACATGGACGCGGCTCTACAACGCGGAAACCGACCACGCCAGGGCGCAGATCATGAAGTTCGGCGTGGACACCATGGTCGGGCTCATGGTCCGAGCTATCGGGAAAAGCTACTTCACGCTAGACCGACAGTTCCTCCGGCAGCTTCTCCCGCACGGCAAGACCGAGGCGGACCTCCCGACGGCGTGGCGTCCGGAAAATAATACCATGGTTATCAGACAGAGGAAGTGACTTCACGTGATTGAAAAGTTCAGCGCTTTCAACTATCTTCTCCTCGTACCGGCTTACAACAGTGCCGAAATCCCCACCCCTGTACATCGGATACACACGTTACATCATCGGATAGATCACACGCTACATCCCCGGCCGATCACAAGAACGCTACATCGATGAGCCGCACTGACCTCCCGGAAGTGATCAAAATAGACGACATCACCAATGGGAACATCGATCCTGACGCCGTCTACGCCGAGATAGAACGGCTCAAGCTGGACATCAACTTGTTGCGATACAGCATGTCGCAGTTTCTCAAGACCTTGGCCACCATTCCCGAGGGAACCCACCAACAAGAGTACTACAAAGAAGTCAACGAAAAGCTCGTCAACGTCCAGACCACCATCAAGGAGTACTGTGCTCAATACAACCGGCTTCTCCCAGTGATCAACTTTGCGCAGGTCAAGTTGGATCACGAGGTGGAGGTGCCCGGAAAAATCAAACCCAAGAAAAAGTAATGATAATGATGTTTAAATAGTAATAATACAAGTAATAGCTCCAAAGATTGTGATACTGACCGTCTAGTGTCCTGGCCCCACAATTCACTTGCTATCAAAAAGTTACCCTGAACTGACTCATTGAAAAATTGAGATATAAGAAACCTGAAGATTTCATCAAAGTAATCATGTCCACTGCTTTAAAAGACACTTTCGAAAGATGCAAAAAAGAAAATCGTAATGCGTTGATTACTTTTATCACCGCCGGTTTCCCCACCGTCGAAGACACCGTCCCCATCATAAAAGGATTGCAAGATGGTGGTGTTGATATCGTGGAACTTGGTGTGCCGTTTTCCGACCCTATCGCTGATGGCCCCACCATTCAAGTTGCCAACGTTGTCGCCTTGGACAACAAGGTGTCCGTTTCCTTGTGCTTGGAGTTGGTGCGCAAAGCCAGAGCCGCTGGTGTCACCATTCCCATCGTCTTGATGGGTTACTATAATCCTATCTTGAAATATGGAGAAGAGAAGATGATCAAAGAAAGTTCCGAGGCTGGCGCCGACGCTTACATCGTGGTCGACCTCCCCCCACAGGAGGCCATTCACTTCAGATCCATCTGTGCTCGCAATGGAATCTCTTATATTCCGTTGGTGGCTCCTGCCACTACTGATGCTAGATTGGAAGTTTTAGGTGAAATCGCCGATTCTTTTATCTACGTGGTGTCCAAGATGTCTACTACCGGTGCTTCGTCCGAGATGGACGCAGGAATCCCAGCCTTGTGTGAAAGAGTGAGAAAGTTCGCCAAGGGCTCGCCTATTGCTGTCGGTTTCGGTGTTTCCAACAGAGAGCACTTTTTGCAAGTGGGTGCCGCCGCCGATGGTGTGGTCATTGGATCCAAGTTCATCACCTTGATCGGCCAGTCTGCTCCCGGTACCAGAGGTGACACTGCTCGTGAGTTTGCTGCCTCTATTTTGGGCTCTGAATACAAGCCAACTGTCCCAACCGCTCACAGCAAAGTGGAAAACTCCGAAGCCAAGGACGCCAAGCCAGTTCTTGACGAAGAGCACAAGCACAACCCTCGTTTCGGTGACTTTGGTGGTCAGTTCGTGCCAGAGGCCTTGTACACTTGTTTGGCTGAATTAGAAGCTGGTTTCGAAAGTGCCATTGCTGATCCAAAATTCTGGGAAGAATTCAAGTCCTTGTACTCTTACATCGGAAGACCTTCTTCCCTCCACAGAGCAGAAAGATTAACCGAACACGTCGGCGGCGCTCAAATCTGGTTGAAGAGAGAGGACCTCAACCACACTGGATCTCATAAAATCAACAACGCTTTAGCTCAGGTGTTGATTGCTAAGAGATTGGGTAAGAACAAGATCATTGCCGAAACCGGTGCTGGTCAACATGGTGTGGCCACTGCCACCGCCTGTGCTAAATTCGGTTTGGAATGTACTGTGTTCATGGGTGCCGAGGATGTCAGAAGACAAGCCTTGAATGTTTTCAGAATGAGAATCTTGGGTGCCAAGGTCATCGCTGTTACCAACGGTACTCAGACTTTGAGAGATGCTACTTCGGAAGCTTTCAGATACTGGGTCAGCCATTTGAAGACCACCCATTACGTGGTTGGCTCTGCAATTGGCCCACACCCTTACCCTACTCTTGTTAGAACCTTCCAGAGTGTTATTGGTAACGAAACCAAAGAACAATTCAAAGCTTTGAACAACGGTAAATTGCCTAATGCCGTGGTCGCTTGTGTGGGTGGTGGTTCTAACTCTACCGGTATGTTCAGTCCTTTCGAGAACGACAAGGAAGTCAGATTATACGGTGTGGAGGCTGCTGGTGACGGATTAGACTCTGACAGACACTCTGCCACTTTAACTGCTGGTAAGCCCGGTGTTTTCCACGGTGTTAAAACTTACGTCCTCCAGGACAGCGACGGTCAAATCCATGACACCCACTCTATCTCTGCTGGTTTGGACTACCCTGGTGTCGGTCCTGAATTGGCTTTCTGGAAAAGTACTGGTAGAGCCGAGTTTGTCGCTGCTACGGATGCTCAAGCATTGGAAGGTTTCAAGTTGTTATCCCAATTGGAAGGTATCATTCCTGCTTTAGAGTCTTCTCACGCTATCTGGGGTGCTATTCAGCTCGCTAAATCTTTACCAAAGGAACAACATATTGTTATCAATGTTTCTGGTAGAGGTGATAAGGATGTGCAGAGTGTTGCCGAAGCATTGCCTAAGTTGGGACCTGAGATCGGCTGGGACTTGAGATTCCAAGCCGACCCTACGAAAGAAGAATCATCCTAATCGGCGCCGTTTGGTTATTTTTTACATGTATAGATAAAAATATTTCTTGGAGACGTCAAACAGACTTCAAAAATAATTAAAAATTTATGAGATCTTTTAATTTTAGCATGAATAAGCTGTCAATACCGGGAATGTGGAATATACCACGGCTCTTTGTTATTCTTATTGATTGTGGTGTTCGGCGATTCGGTATATTGTGGATTTTATCAGGTCCCAATTCGCTCATTTCGGTTTAAAACTAGGAAAAATAATGTTTAATAACGTTTCGAGCAACCGTAAACTGTTTTTGGCGAATTAAAGAAGCATTCGCGAGGTACGTTGTTGTGTCGACAGATGAAATGTGGAGCTTATCAAAAATGACAGCCACAATCATCTATGATCTGCGTGTTTGGTGCCATTCGAAGAGAGGCGTCATTCTGTATCAAGACTCAGTTGCCATTTGAGAACGATTTTTAAATAGAAATCCGAGTATAAGGCACGAATCCTCGGGTTGGTGCTCAAAATGTGACCCACATTCTCCTGTAAACACGTCTTTAGACGAAGGTTCACACCCTATGGGATGTTTCACACGGGTTAATAATTGTTAATTCCCTGATTGTGGGCTCAAGTTCCCCGAGAAAGAGGCTTTAGGGTCCGTCCACATTTTTTCTTCAGGCTTGTAAATCGCTGCAGTTATATGTTCCGTTCCAGAAGCGCAATTCAGTTTCACATGTTCCAAATCTAACGATAACGCTACGACTGTATATTTTCCCAGAGATAACTGGATATGAAACCACCTTACCATCTACATAGATCTTAAGCTTTGATGTAAATTGACTAGGTTTATCTTTCGCCTTTAACGTTCAATTTGAAACTAATAAAGTGCGTTGCAGCAATATTTTTGATTTAAGGTTATGATCCTAATGGGCTTTTTTTGCTCGTCCGGGAGGATTGTCGTTTTTAGTGTGTAATCCCTGCAAGACAAGTGAATGGCACCAAATCGTATACAGTCAACACTTCCCGTCAAATAACATGGGAATTTTCCAGTATAAAAGGATGGTGATATCTGACTTATTCAGTATCATTTCCAGAAATGTCAACCTTATCTTTTAAAACCTTATACGCTTTAGCTTTAGCTTACTTCTTCCTCAACGTTAGCGGTGCAGCTATCGAAGATCTCAAGAAAAGAGGCCCCGGATTTTTGCAAATCGACTTTGATATTGAATACACCAACTCGAGTCTTATTGGTGTTGACACTGGGGTTAGTGCTGGTGTTGATACTGGTGTTGAGAAGAGAGGAGATGTAATCCCTACTACTTTGTACAATGGTGGTAGCTCTTACTATGCTGATGTTTACATTGGCTCCAACAAGCAAAAAAATAGAGTGATTATTGACACTGGATCATCCGACTTGTGGGTTCGTTCTTCCAAGCTTGGAACCAACACTTATGGCTCCTACGACTCTTCCTCTTCGAGCACCTATAAGCACCTTAGCTCTGGTTTCCAAATCGGTTATGGAGATGGATCCAGTGCTTCAGGTGACTGGGTTAAAGATACTGTTGGTTTATCCGGTGGTGCTTCAGTTAACTTACAGTTTGCTGATGTTTCACAGACTGATATCGACTCCGGAATTTTGGGAATTGGTTACACTTCCTTAGAAGCATCCAACACTGAATACCCCAACTTCCCTCAAGCCTTAGCTGATGCCGGTCTTATTAACAAGAATGCTTACTCTTTGTATTTGAACTCTCCAACTGCTAAGACTGGTTCTTTACTTTTTGGTGGTATCGACAACGCAAAATATTCCGGAAGTTTAGTCAAGTTACCTTCTGTTGGTGAGTCGGCTAGATTGAACATTCAATTGCAATCTACCAAGTTCAATGGTAAAACCTACAACCTTGGAGTCCCAGCCAATGTTGACTCTGGAACTACCTTGACCTACCTTCCAACCTCTTTTGCTAAGGGTTTTGCTGATGCTACTTTTGGTGCTGGTAAATATTACCAAGACTCACAAAGTGGTATTTACTTTGCTGACGGTGCTTGTCCATCTGCCGGCAACTTGGTTTACAATTTCAATGGAGTAAGTATCACTGTGCCATCTTCTGATCTTCTTCTCTCCTCTGGTGGTCAATGTATTTCCTCTGTTGTCCCAAGTCAACCAAGAAATGGATACCTTTTGGGTGACACTTTCTTGAGACACGCTTATCTTGTTTACGATCTTGATGGACGTACTATTTCCCTTGCCCAAGTTAAGTACACTACCTCTAGTGACATTTCTGTCATCAGCTAAATGACAGATTTAGACACGAGTTATTGTTTCAATTCATAGCTTATATTTTTTTAGTTTGAAAAAGTGTTCATTTCTATTATAAAAGTGTATTAACGCAAAACATGACATGAAACTGTCGCCAGTTTTATGTTCCGTACTTCCCAAAATTCAGTTGAACTGGAACGGTTTTCATGAAGCCTAATCATTTAATAATTGTGTTTAGGTTTAGAAATGCGTTAAGACTTTTCACAGGCTTTAGTTCGTATCATTGAAGATTGTCTCATGCATGCAAGATGCTGGGAGACATGATTGTCGATAAACGATGCAATTGTTTAGATTCTTGTACTTACTCTCTTTGGTAATGTGTCTGAAAACGGTTATAAGGTACCATTGATGCAAAATACTGTCGTTGATCAAGATATGCGGATTATAATCAATCCTGATTTGAACTCGTAAAATGCTGTCAAGGCAGCACCATACTTAAAATTATGCATAGAACGACTATTTTGCAACTACAAAAAAATCGGTATCCGAGCATAAGGTCGATTGCCTGCGTTGAAAGGCAGCACCAAAAAGACCGAAGTCAAAGACCCGTACAACTTCTGATTGGCTGTTAATTGCGCTCCAATTTTGATTGAAAACGTTATTATTGTGATCAAACTTTATTCTGACGTCGAAAAGACCACAACTATTAATTAGACCAGAAAGGTGTTAAATTGGGTCAAAACCTCTATTGTTAGCAATTTGATATGTGACATTTTATATGAGATTAAGCTATAACATGTCATACTTTGCTGTGTGGCATCAAGGACTGGACTGTAGATAGTGATATTATCAACTGAATAAAAGGCCACTAAAAAGACTAGATTAATAATTATTAATGTTTTCACTCAAGACTTTCTATGCCTTAGCCTTTGCTTGTTTCTTCATTGGAGCTCAAGCAAAAAGTATTAACGATCCTTCCCACGGATCTAAATTTATCAAGTACGATTTCAAAGTTCAAAAAGGTAACTCTACTGGAGTTCCAAAAATCGATAAAAGATCAGGACCAATTCCTGCAAAACTCGCTAACGGCGGTGATATCTATCTTATTGATGTTTTTATTGGGTCCAACAAGCAGAAGAATACGGTTGTTCTTGATACCGGTTCTTCTGATTTATGGGTGTTCGACACCTCTGACCCAGAAACTCTGGACCCACAATACACTTTAGGATCTTATGATCCCTCTTCTTCCAGCACCTCTAAGTATGTGTCATCTGATTTCGCTGTTTTCTATGGATTTGACGGTCATGTTAACGCTCACGGAAAATGGTACACCGATGATGTTGCTTTATCGCCTGCTGGTGGTCCAATTGTCAATATACAATTAGGAGATGCAACCAGAAGTGTGGGAATTTCTAATGCTATTTTAGGTGTGGGTTTAACCGCTTTAGAAGCTCCTGATCAAACCTACCCAAACTATCCATTGGCTTTAGCTAACGCTGGTTACATTTCCAGGGACGCTTACTCCTTGTACTTGAACTCAATTGAAGCTACTAGTGGTTCCATTATTTTCGGAGGTATTGACCACGCCAAATACTCTGGTGACTTGGTAACCTTCCCCGTCAATGGTGGTAACAGATTGAATATTCAAGCTGACTCGGCAACTTTCAACAATAAACAGTACAACTTGGGTGTCTCAGTCAACCTTGATTCTGGAACTACTATTGCTTACCTTCCATCAGATTTTGTCAGCAGTTTGGCATCAGATATCCTTGGTCCTGATGCCAAAGTTGCTCACGACAGTGGACTTTTCACTGTCTCTGGCTCATGTCCAAACATTGGTGACTTGTCATACAATTTTGGTGGTTTAGCTATCTCAATTCCACCAGACGACCTTTTAGCTTCCAATGGCAGTGAGTGTGAGTTGCTCATTGGTCAAAGTGATGGCCCTTACCTTTTGGGTGATGTCTTTTTGAGACATGCTTACGTTTTCTATGATCTTTCTCGCAACAACATCGCTCTTGCTCAAGTGAAGTACACTTCTGAGAGCAACATCCAACCTATTTAGATGTTCTTACAGAGTATGACATTAAATACTGTTTAGTTCTTATAAAATGCTGTTGATCACTATAAAATCTATTTATGCAAAGCCTCCCTTCTTTTTACGCTTCTTTGGCTTGTCTGTCTTTTGAGACATCTTCTGACTTGAAGGTCTCGAAAATGTTCTCGAAGGCTGAGAGGAAGATAAAGTAGAGAGGTCGGATGATCTCCCCATGTTGCTCAACCCTTGACTCATACGTAAGTTAGAGCTCCGGAAGCTATCTAGTTTTGGTCTCTTGCGTAAGAAAGATGCAGTTGACTTGTCCTGAGATGCAATGTTAATTGTCGGTAAAGATGATACTATCGGTTCGTAATTGTCAACTTGGGTCGGAAGATCATTATCATTTCTGAAAATTTCTGTTGAATCCCAATCTGCCAAGATGGTTTGTGTGTTAAGAGAAGACGATTTTAGCTCCTTCGTGACCATTTGCTGATATGACGCTAATAAATCGCTTGGTTTGCAGCGATTTAAGGTCGAGCCTAGTAATACCGATGACTTGCGGAGGTCAGAGTCACGATTGTATTTGGCTATGGTCTTCAGGCTCAAAATATCAAACAACTCTTTAATGGACTTTGCAGGCTTTTGGTTCGTTATTTCCGACTTGTGACAAAAATATTCAAGAGAATTATCCAACATAATCTTATTTTCCTGGTAGAATCCCTTTAGTTGTTCCAACATGGTGTCAAACTCGTCAATTTGCACCACAGAACTTGGAATCTCATCTGATACGTCTAAAACCGACGTATATGTGGGCTCAAGACTTTTCAAGTGCATCATCTGCGAAGAACCTTTATTCTTCTGATCAACGATCTTTCCAAGTTTCAATGCATAATTTTGGATGGAATCGACTTCATTTTCTATGTGTTCTGGATCCAAGCTGATCTCTAAAGCAAGAGGTTTTATCAGCTTTACGCTTAAAACAGAGAATGGGTTCTTAGAGTATGTTCTAATCGACGTTTCTTTTATGTTCTTGGATACTTCCTTGAAATCAAGTTCTGGTTCTGGTTCCTTGGTAGAGGTTTGCTGAATGCCCAACGAGTTGAAGGATAGCTCGAGGTTTATCCGAGAGTCAAACAAGGCTAATACGAAAGGAACGTCCTTCTTCTTATTTTTCTTTGATTTTAACTCGAAGAAAAAGGAATCGTCCAACTTATGGAGCGATAGGCAATGAATTGGAACCTTGCTGCCCCCTAGGTGTATCATTGAAGGAGTAGATAGACATGAGTGAAGATCATTCAGGATGCTGAAGGAGATGCAAATTATTAATGGAGACGTTTGGGAATGCAATAGACAGTAATATACATTGTCAATCAACTTGACTTCAAATTTCAACGACGAATCACTTTCATCGTAGAAATGTTTCCAAGATAACTTTCTGGTTGGACCCAGACTGACGTCGACCCAAATGATTTCTTTGGAGGTCAACAAGAATAAGTTATCTTGAGATGCTAAGCAGATATCTTGGATTCGAGACCAAGTTTCTGCAGTGACGATTTTTTCCACCGTCTTGGTTTTGGTAGAATATGATACAAGGGAAGACCGCGATGCAATATAGTACAGGTGTGGGGTAATTTTAACGATCTTCCTCCAATGAGAGAGCTCAAAGTGCTCAGAGACGGTAATTTCGTCTGATTCTAATGTAACGACGGACTGTTTTAGCTCGAGTTCTTCATTGATGCTGACGCACACAAAGTTCCCTTTGTTATCCACGGCATGGAACTCGTGGTACTTCGACGGGTCAAAAGCCGTATCGACAAATGTAGACATCGCCAAACTAGTGCTGTCGATCAGCCCCACCAACTCCGGCTGCACGGTGAGCAAATTCCCGCTTGCCTGGATATGGAGCACGTAAACTTTGCTCTGTGTTCGCACAAGAATGAAGTCGTAGCGGGCCTTGGGCCCGTCGAAAACAGCGATTTGTTTTATGGGCTCTGCCAACTTGAGAACCGCTGGATCTGAGAAGCTGGGCGAGTCTATGCCTGGGTTGGCAGCGTCTGGCTTGTTGAGCGGCACCACAAGCGAGAGCGCCAAGTGGCTGCCCTCCTTTCCGGCGGCGTAGGCCACTGCTCGTATCACTCTGTTTCTGGCTTTAGCAGTCCGAACAGTGAAAAAAGCCATGGTTCTTCCGTACGTGGGGTCGTATGCGCCCACATGGTTGAAAGTTTCCAGTCCCTTCTGGTACGACTTGAGCACGTCGAGGGGGATCATGCCGTCTGTCGTTGGTTTAACGTGAACTGGTTTATCGGTGAATATCTGAGGTTTAACAATGCATCTCGGTTTTTTTGAAAGCCTTCCGAGCGGCGGCTGGTCCATGAGCGGGTATGTGAGTTCCGGCTGGCCCGTATCAGAGGTCACTAGGACGCCATGCCCTCGAACCCCGAATCCGAGCTGCACTCCTAGACCTTTCTTGTGAGGCCACATCAATAGTTCATCGCGAAATACCTTCAACATGTTGATTAGCCAATTGGTGGTGGCATGGTTGTGTCTGGTTGTCATTGGGTTCGACCCCGGCGCTGGTCTCAGCTTCGATGTGTACGACAACGAGATCGTCGACGACTCTCTCTCTGCGGCATATAAGAATGTTTCGGATTCGTCGCTCTTATGGGGCCCGTATAGATCGGGACTCTACTTCGGTATCCGTCCGCGTATCCCCCGGTCGTTGTTGTCTGGGTTGATGTGGTTCAATGTTGACGACTTTTCCGGGTTAAGATCCGTCAGACACTTCTACGAACAGAATGAAAATATGAAAAAGGCAAACTGGGTTTACTACGACACAAGATTTGGCGGACGCCAGGTTATAAACGACAAGGAATCCCACATTCACATCATCATAGACTTTGTCAAAAGCGAAGACGGGTTGTCTTGGGGTGTAAAGGTGAAAGCTAAGCCCCACAAGGGCCATGAAAATGTCAAGACATCTTTTGTATGGTATTCTGCTTTGGAAGGTACTCACAGAGTGAACGAGCTTGGCCTTGAAGAGGACGCGGGTATTTTGCGCATCAATGGCCAACTTAACACCTTGGGCCACAAAGGATCGGTGCTTTTAAACGGTATTGATGAGAAACTTGGCTTGTTCACTTTAGAAGTCACCGATGGTCCTTCGTCCAACAAGCGCCCAGACTTCAAAGTCAAGTACTTGGAGGATACTGATCCTCGTGTGAACCATCACGTCAGTTTGCGTGTCCCTGATGACAGCACATGGAGAGCCAAGGATATTTTCATTACTTTGCTTCAAGAATCGGTAGAGAAGTTGAGAGAGGATAATGAGAAGGTGGAAAACTTTCCTCCGGAACAGGCATATATAATGAGAGATCTCCACCAGTACCAAGGGAACTTGCACTTGATTCAAAAGATTTACCAAGGTGAATGTGAATTTGAGATTCTTTACAATAATGCCCTTACTCCAAAAACCCAAACCATCACCTCTGATAACATCAAGTCGTTGGCGCAACAGGCTATCGAGAAGTTCAATACAAAATTCACCAAGCATTTCGATTTGCAGCCGCCATTCAATGATAAAAAGTACTTACCTTTTGCCAAAGAAATTCTCTCTGGTTTATCAGGAGGTTTGTCCTACTTCTACGGAGACCATTTGGTCGACAGAAACACAGTCTTCGATGATGACTCTTTCGAGTCTTACAAACTCGAAGGTACCTTAGAGGGTCCTCACGAATTGTTTACCTTGGTGCCTTCTAGACCATTCTTTCCAAGAGGTTTCTTGTGGGACGAGGGATTCCACTTGTTGCCATTACTCGAGTACGACTCTGACTTGGTTTTGGAGATTGTGGAGTCGTGGTTTGAGTTGATTGACGACGATGGCTGGATCGCCAGAGAGCAAATTCTTGGTCCGGAACTGAGATCCAGAGTACCAGAAGAATTCCAAGTACAGAGCCCACATATTGTGAACCCTCCCACGCTCATGCTCACCTTCACATTCCTCTTGGATGCCTTAAAGCAGACTGGTCCAGATATCAACGAGCCAATCTCCGAAGATTTCTATGGCGATAGTCAAATTGACAAGAAACAGTTGGGTGGATTTGTATTGTCTCATCCAGCGGTCTTGAAGAACTACACTCAAGCCATCTATCCAAAATTAAAGGCACACTACGAGATGTTCCGTCGGACTCAAAAGGGTTTCGTGGGCGATTACGGTAGAGCCGAGGACCTCGAAGCTTACAGATGGAGAGGGCGCACATTAACACATTGCTTGGCTAGTGGCTTAGATGACTACCCAAGAGCCCTCCCAGCGGATGTTGCTGAGTTAAACGTTGACCTTCTTTCGTGGATCGGAGTCATGGCCAAATCGATGAAACTCACTGCAGAAGTGTTGGGACTTACTGAAGACTATAAAGAGTACGAAGCAACCGAAAAGAAGATTGTTGCTACGTTGGACGAATTGCATTGGTCTGAGAAGGAAAAGACGTACTGTGATTTGACCTTGGATGAAGACGACGAGAATTCTCATGTGTGCTTCAAAGGGTACATTTCCTTATTCCCGTTCCTCACCAAGATGATCGACCCCAGTGATCACGAGAAAATCGAGAAGATCGTGGACTTGATTCTTGACCCAGAAGAGCTTTGGTCCGAATACGGTATTCGGTCTCTTTCAAAATCCGACGCTAACTACAAGACTGGAGAAGACTACTGGAAATCGCCTATATGGGCGCACATGAACTACTTGATTCTTGATGGCTTGAGTCATTTCAAGCAGGTAGGCACCGAGTTCCCTGACTCGTTAAAAGAGAAGTTGAGCGACGCTTACGCCAGGTTGAGGGTCAACTTGGTGGAGAATGTCTTCAACCAGTGGAAGAAAACGGGATACGTGTGGGAGCAGTACAATGACGAGACCGGTGCTGGGCAAGGAGCCAAAAACTTCTTGGGCTGGACGTCTTCCGTCATTCTCATGATGAAGATGCCTCAAAATATTTAGATTATACACTTCGCAATAGAAATCGTTGATAGACCTGTCTTATCTCAGGTTCAATTTGGGCCAGTGAAACCGCCATGCCGTACAAACAGAAGATCAACAGTTTGTTGTTGAACTATTTCATCCAGGAAGGGTATCAGGAGGCGGCTATAACGTTTGCTAGGGAAACAAATGTTGAACTTTCGGATGTGAGCGAATTCCACAACGGAATGGATACCCAAACGACGAAGTTTCTCGAGAAGCTACAACGAGTAGACCCGTCCAACTCCAAAGAATTCTATGATTTGATTGGGGCCAACGTCATCTCGAAAAACTCCCAATTCCACTCTCCCCAGGCCGCTAATAATTCGAGGATGTTCCGGGGATACTCGACGATTGAACAAAGAAAAGAGATAAAGAACCTCATTCTACAAGGCAAGGTAACCAGTGCCATCCAGAAGGTGAGCGAGTACTTCCCGACGGTTTTAGATTCGAATAATCTTCTTCATTTCAGGTTACTAAGACTCAATTTGATCGAGATGATCAGAAGCCATAAATTGACAAGCGGCGAGGGGGTGAACAACGACGAGAAGGACTTCCTCGAGCTGGTTCTTGAGTTTGTGAGAGAGAACTTGATCAACAAAGTGACAAGGTCGTTCAAGCTATTGAAAGAGTTGGAGATCACCATGAGTTTGTTGTGCTTCAATTTTGACGATTCTATTGCATCGGTCGAACAGCAGAAAGACCTACCTGAAGAGTTGCGGTCGTTGTTTGACCTAAGTCTCCGCACTCAGTGTTACCGGTTGGTCAACAGAGCCATTCTCAGTTTGCTGAGTAACGATAAATCATCCAACGACAATTTGATAGAGCTCGAAGAACAGCAAAGATACTTCGACAAACTCAAGTCGCTTGATTCACACCCACGCTTCAATGTCGATAAGATCAATAAGGACGACCTTGAGGAATACGAAGAAAGTAACGAAGAAGTGATCTCGGAGTTGGAGTCCGAGTACAACTCTCTTGGAGCCATATCCAGCAAGAACCATTCGCAAGATAATTTCACCGAAGACGAAACCGAAGAAGACGAAAACAATAAGTTGCAGGATCTAGCACTTGAATCGAAGTTGGAAAAGGTGGTCAAACTCTGGACGGTGACGGAGCAGAGACTACTAGATTTGAAAATCATCGAAGAAAAGCGATACGAGCTCAATAATGAATTTATATGACTGATAACGTAGCTAGTCTATATACATAAATCACATTTAAGAATACACCACAATGCAGTCGACCACCCCTCCGGTTTCGATATTGCATTTGACGAGATACAGGTCGTCCTTATCGGCCCCCAATTTCTCGTTCGACGAGTTGTAGACGTACACATGGTCTTTTTTCAACTTGTGGCCATGGTAACCGGAGTAAATTTCCGACGAGTTGAACAAATTTATCACTCTTTGGCGTAAATTGTCTATCGTAGAGCCGTATTCTGGATCGGGGTTCGACTCGAAGTCCTCGGGCCCAAACTCGAAATGGTATTTGACAAACCGGGCTAACTCGAATAGACTTTTGGAGTGCTGGTTCAATAAATTCCAGTTCAATACATTGAACCTGGATTTCTTCTTGAGCGCATAATAGCTGTCTAAATCAGCCAATTTTGCTTGTGGAATCACGTTCACCCGCACGTACACATGCGCACAGTGCACGGGGATCTCGGTGAATATGTCTTTGGCGTGGTACTCCCACAAATCCAAATAAATTCCGGTCCAGTAGATGATCTCGTAGCTGAGAAGCACGAATGCCGACACGAAAATTGCCTCGGTCATGTATTTGCTCGTGGTGTTGGAGAGAAGCAATTGGGTGTAGGAGTGCGAGCTGAGCTTCGCCGTCAAGAAGTCGTCCAACTGCCGGGCATAGCCAATGGCCAAATCAGCTAGGAAGTCCATGCTATACGATCGCGAATTATCTAATTAATCTGGTGATGCCAATGGTCGGGGTATTTTCGGACTTTTGTGCCCGGACCACTGTCGCCAGTGTCTTGTGGAGAACAGCGGGTTTTGTTTGCCAAGTCGACTGACTGATTTTTTCGGATTTTTTTCATTTTATTTTGTAGATTTTGCAAGTGTTTATATTTTTTGCAACACTTCGTGGAATATACTTTTTAACTATATATTCTCTATGCCTAGATCGATTGATTCCTTTGATATAAGAAAGTTCTCTAAGTTTGTCCTCGTGGACACCGTGTTGCCACCCGACGTGGACCCAGTTGTAAATTCATGGTACCATTATCCCTATAGAAGTGACCTATCAGTAAGTTTCGTTCAGGCCGAAGACGAATTGACCATCTTCGTGTACTGGAAGGGCACCTGCTTGGAGAAAGTACACATATCAGCCAACACGTACCACTTGTGCTCGTTCATGACGCGGTTCCCGTCAATTGGCTTCAAGCAAATTTCTTTGACGGGGTCGTTGCTCAAGCGGTTTCAGGTTTCGTTGAACGACAGAAAAGTCTTCGACGAGTTCGCAGCCTCCCTTCGGTCACGGCAGTTTGCCGTCACCGAGGTGAGCCAGAAAAAAAAATCCAGCATGCCTTATACTCTCTCTGAAAACACTTCTTTGGACCACAGCTTTAACTCGGTATCAGACTTGAGCTTGTTCTCGCAGAATTGGCCCCAGGATTCACAGAAGGTAGAGGATTCCCAGTTTTTTCCTTCCCAATACTCTGTAGCAGCCAGTTTTGGTACCCAGCTTGTAGGCCCCATTCTAGACAGCCAATTCACCTCGACCCAAAATTGGGAAATGCCCTTCCAATGCAATGAGACCAAGCTAGTACTAGAGGAAGAAGAAAAGCCCGTGGCTTGTACCCAAGAAAAGAGAAGGGCTGGAATTTCCAAAGCAAAACCCAAGAAACTTAACTTGAATACTTTGGCTGATAAAGAGTTGAAGGCATACGTTCTTGAGCAGCTTCAAGACGAAGACTTCTACGAGCTAGTACACAAGCTTGACAAGGTGATAACCCAGAATGATTTAGATGAGTTCTATTGTGCATAATATAAACTGCTTGAGTGCATATTCTATAAGCGACCGGGACATTTGACCCAATTCTGAAACCTGCTGCCGTCATCTTCCTGTACAGACTCGGCTATGAGTGTGTAACCTTTGTACTTGGGGAGAAGCTGGAAATAAAAGAGCCAGTACAAGAAGCAGGCGATGAGCACCAATAATGCAGCTAGAGCGTATGAAATCCACGTTTCACACCCTTTTGGATTAGGATGCAAAGTGAACAAGGGTACCATACAAAGGTAGAATGCTATTGCTATCACCAAAATTGTTCCTATGGTGCTTGCTCTGATAGGAGCTTTTGTTTCTGGATTTCTTCTTCTGAGGACGAAAATACCAATGCCAATGAAAACGGTAGCAATCTGAACCGGATAGCCTTCTAAAACAATGATGTAGTTGTAGACACTTCCACTAGGAGTGATCACCATAACGAAAGTCGTCAATGCAACACATAATATGATGGTGGGCATTGGGGTTCCAAAAGGTTTTGAAGAGGCCATGGTCCTGGAGAACGGTAAATATCCATCTCTGAACACTTCTTGGCTGACTCTTGATACACCGAATACAACCACAAAAATATTCCCAGCGGTGGAGAGTGCTATAGACAACGTCAAAAACCGACGACCTATCTGCTTACCGAAGACTTCTTCGAATAAGACAGACCCCAAAAGACTCCCACTCTCGGCTATTTTGTCACCGGGGATTACTACCAAGTAGCACAAGTTGATGGAGATGTACCCCACGATGATAATCAACAACGAAAGAGGACCAGCGATCTTGTATGTTCTGATAGGATCCTTGACTTCGTTAGAGCTGGTGTGTCCCATGTTCCATCCTGCGAGAGTGAAAGAAGACATCATCACTGCGTTTGCAAAGCTTGCAACGGTAACTTCAGACTTGGTCTGGAAGAAAGAGTCCCAGTGGAGATTGTTCTGGATCCCAGTGGCGGTTGATGGTATACATGTTACCCACAAGCATGTGAGGAACATGGAGAATAGAAGCATGATCTTCAAACCACCCATAAGATTTTGGATTGCAATGCCATGGGACACGCTTATGCTGTGGAGGAAGCCCGCCAAGTACACGAAAGTCAAACCAACAGCCTTGCTTCTGAAGGTGGTCGGCTCCAAATCAAAAACTCTCAAGAAGTACTCTCCAAAAACCAAAGAGCTCAGAATGGCAAACCCAAAGAGAACAGAATAGAGCGAGTAAACAGTGTTCACCAACATGAACGGCTTGTCGTATATCACTTCCAAGAAAGCCTTCGTTCCGCCGCTCCTGTGGATCAAGGAGCCCAACTCTAGGTAGACAAACAACCCACTGAATGCTAATGCAAAAGAAATGAACCATGCTAAAAAGAATAGGAATGGCGATTGTCCGACACTCACATAAACACCCGAAGATGCCGCAAAGATACCTGACCCCAATATTCTCGATATGAAGAGAATCATCGTGGAGAAAACACCCAAATGCCGCTTGGTATCGAGTTCCAATGTCTGAGGACTGGCTGATCCTTCAATTGACTCTTCATCGCGAGGCGGTAACAAAGTAGAGAGACTTGTATTGGGCTCAGAATCATTATCAAACGTTCGGTCCAACTTCTGGTAGTCAACCTGTATATCCCCTGACATTCGTCTATCAATAGAGCCTCTTATCTGTTGGCTCGCATCCACATTTTAAATGTGTGGTCACATGACGTGACCAACTTCAAACCACATATTTGTATTTATACTAACTAATGGTATGAAAAGTCTAAAAAAACTCATTAAATTGAATAATTTAATCTCGGAGTCCTGTCAATAACAGTTTGAAGCTCGACCAAGTAAATGAAGAGCTTAAGAAAACTTTAGCAAAATTGATACGTTGACATAACCTTAATGAGCGCAGGTTTCTGTCAACAGTCAAGACACCGAGTGGATTTTTACACGACAAGAGCCGAACTATCGATCCATTTACCTCTTAGAATTCTTCTTCACAACGAATGATTCCTTGGCCAATTTGGTGAGGACATCAAGTTCACCACTGTTTTCACACATACTGTAGAAAAGGGTTTCCTTGTTGGCAATCAAAGTATAAGGATCATCGTATTCGACAACTTGACCGGCATCCATGACCAAGATTCTGTCATAGTCAATAATGGATCTCAATCTGTGGGCGATAGTCAAAATTGTAGAATTGGAGAATTCGCTTCTAATGGTCTGTTGGATCATAGCATCGGATTCATAATCGATAGATGCAGTAGCTTCATCCAATAAGATAACCTTAGGGTTTCTCAATAAGGATCTTGCTAAACACATTAATTGTCTTTGACCTTGGGACAAATTGTTACCTCCTTCACTGACATGCGATTCAAGGTTCAAGAATTTGTTCTGGTTTTCATTAGCTGCCTCTTCAACACTAGACGAGTTCTGCAACTCGTTGGTACTGATCAAATTGACTCTTCTCAAAGCTTCAAACATTTGGGCTTCGGTGTACTCTTCAAAAGGATCCAAGTTGGTCTTGATAGTACCAGTGAACAAGGTTGGGTCTTGTGGAATGATGGTGATAGCTTGACGCAAGTTGCTTAAACCAATCTTACAAATATCCACGCCATCAATTGTGATGGATCCAGTTTCAGGATCCAAGAATCTGAAAAAGGCTGTAATAATTGTAGATTTACCAGCACCAGTTCTTCCAACAATACCAATCTTGTGGTTTGGTTGGACATGGAAAGAAATATTCTTGATGACTCTTGGTAATTCAGGAGCATATCTCAAAGAAACATTCTTGACGTCAATCTCACCGTGTTCAGGCCAAGATGGGCTAGGTTCAGTCTCAGGGATGGTGTGTGGAGGTTCTTGCTCAACTTCTAAGTATTCCTGCAATCTTTCAACAGAGTTCATGTTCATCTCGATATTAGAGTAAAGACGAACAACCCATAAGGCACTCTCACTGAAACTGATAGCATAAGACAAGGACAAACCGGCCAAACCAGCGTCAAGTTTGTGAACAGAAAGCAAAACAAAAACACCAGCGAAGAACATCACGAGAGATCCGACGGTTTCAGTACGGAAACACAACCACCTGTTAGCAACCCACATGTAGAAGAAAGGCTTATTGTTACGGTCAATAGATGCCAAGTTTTGTCTCATGAACCTAGATTCAACACCATAGGCTCTAATGGTAGCAACACCAGTCAAGGATTCAGAGAAATGTTGATGGATTGGTGATTTGGTGATAGACTCGAATCTCTTCAATTCTCTTGAAAGAGTAAGGTAGAAGAAACCAACCAAGTAATACAAGGCAGAGATCAAGAAAGCCAAAATCAAGAAACCAGGAGTGATTGCAGTAATAAGCACAAGGGTAGAGATACATTGGATCAAACAAGCAAAGATAGTTTCGGCAAATGGAATCAATTCTTGATCAACAGCCTCCACATCCTTCGAAAATCTGTTCATGATACGACCAATTGGAGTCTTGTCGAAGAATCTCAATCTAGCATTCAACACAGTGGTCAAGACTTTCTTGAAAATTCTGTTGGCAGCAGACACACCGGCCAACTGAGTGTAAAGAATTCTAAGACAAGCAACGACCGAGTAAAGAACACCAATGAAACCATAGACCAGGATATAGTACAAAGTGTCATCATCACCATTGGATGGGGAACCAGTGACATTATGGAATGTTTGAACAAGCAAATTGTCTTTGATTTGGAAGAAGTTTCCTTGGTTGAAGTGATAACTGTTTGGAGTAATGACGGTTGCAGCAGCTTTTCCAGTGGACAAAGTCCACTTTCTTAACCACCAGGTCTGAGCAATATAGACCATTTGAGAGAAAAAGTACACGAAGATAAGAGAGGACCATTTGAAGACACCACCGAAAATCTTGATGTATCCGAGATAGACTTTAGCATCAACAACACCTTCAGCTTTGGTTTCTTCTTCGATCAACTTACCATCAGTTCTGATGTTCTTATCAGCGGCAGTTTCAGCATCAGTAGGATTAGATTCTTGGAAGTTCTTAAGTTTGGCATCAATAGTAGCAGATTTGGCTTTCAAGTCTTCATTTCTTTCTTCAGACAACGCCTTCAAATCAGTAGACGATTGGTTTCTCGAGTTTAAAACAGAGGATCTAACCAAGTCGTCATCGCCCAAATCACCAGTTTCCAAAATACCAGTAGGAGTATTTTGAGACTTAACTCTACCATTTTCCATAACAATAACCCAGTCTGCACTTTGGATAGTCAAGGCGACGTTGTGAGACACCAAAACACAAGTTCTGTTGTTCATCAAATCACCAGTGATACAGTTTTCATATATCCACAAAGCGGTGTGAGAGTCAACAGCAGATAAACAGTCATCCAACAAAACAGTCTTAGAGTTCGAGTAAAGGGCTCTAGCCAAAGAAACTCTTTGTTTTTGACCACCAGACAAGGCGATACCCTTTTCACCAATTTCAGTAGAGTCACCAGCAGCCAAAATTTCGAAATCTCTAGCTAAACCACAGGCATTGACAACTTGGTCATAACGGTCCTGGTTGAAAGCAGATCCGAAAACGATATTGTTTCTAATAGTATCGTTCAATAACCATGCGGTTTGGGAACAGTAGGCAACAGAGTCAGTTAACCCAGTTTCTGGGTCGACAGAAAGATCATCTTTTGGAATGATACCGGGTAAGAATACATGACCTTCGGTCAAGTCCATTTCACCCAATAAAGCCATCAACAAAGAACTCTTACCAGAACCAGTTGGTCCAATGACAACATTCAATTGGCCAGGTTTGAAGCTGACGTTGATGTCTCTCAACTTGAAAGCAGAAGAGTCATTCTTGTTCCAAGAGAAGGAAGCATTCTCGAAACCAATTTCTGGAGAGTTAGGACCAGCCTTGTGGCCCAATTGTTCGTATTTGGTAGTCTCAGCTTCATCCAAAAACTTTCCGACTCTGTCCAAAGAAACCTTACATTGAATAACCAAAGCGGTCATATCAGATAATTGATCCAATGGGGCTCTCAACAACGTGAACAAAGATAAGGCAGTGAAGGCAACTGGGGCGGTCAAAACATTTCCTTGAACAATGGTGTAACAGTAGAAAGACAACAAGGTGACAAGAGTAGGAGTAACGAACCAGATGAAGGAACCGTAACACCAAGCGAAGGCTCTGGATTTCAATTGATCCAATTCTTTAGATCTGATTTCCATGACTCTGTCAAAGAAGTTTTGTTCCCAAGCAAAGAACTTGATAATTCTAATACTCTGGAAAGTTTCATTCAATTTCTGAATTCTCTTATCGGTGACAGCTAACATCCGTTCTTGCAACTTACCGAACCAAAGAGCAATCTTATAGTTGATTGGCAACAAGAACACAATAGCAAAAGCACCAACCAAAGCACTCCATCCAATTAATTGGAACAAAAGACTCACACAGACAATAATAGAAACGAAGGCTCCAACGAAGAAGTGCAAGTAACCACAAACTTCAGAGACTTTGAAAGCATCGATAGCCATTAAATTGATAATAGCACCCAACTCAGCGGTTTCACCACCTTCTTTTTCATCTTTCTTGTCTTTTTTAGAGTCTTGACTTTTGGCATCAGCGTCAGCAGATTCAGATTTAGGAGCTTCGGCAACGGTCATCTTTCTTCTCAAGGCCTTAGCATAGATTTCACCAATAATAATAGCCTTCATTCTAACACAGACTCTTCTTCCTAAGAACAAAGAGCATCCACTGGTGACGGAATCAGCAAATTTAGCCAAAGACATCAAACAAACCAAAGTCCAAGCGACATTCTTTGGAACAGAGAGTGGGTCAGCGACGTACTCCAAAACAGCCTTCAACAATAAACTAGGCACGAAAATGATAATAGAGTCGATCAAAGCCCAAAAACCTTGAATAGCGAACAACACCTTAAAGTGACTGAAAATCTTAACCGAAAAGCTAGCAGTGGTTTTGTAGGCTTCGAATCCCTTCAACACATACAAGGCGTGATCCTCTTCTCTCATGGACCAGATATCATCCTGAACCAAAGGTTTTTTGTAAGAGCTCCAAATTAACTTGTCAATCCAAGAATAGGTGACAAAAGAGGCAATACTCGAAACGGTTTCCGGGGATGGGGTAGAGTTGTCATTGGTAACGTAGACCTTCGAAGGTTTGTCACCAATAGAGGCAGTAAAATTTAAGACGAATAGGGTAGCAGATACGATGAAGTGTGCGATATAGTAATTTGACACAACTTTAGACTTGACATGTCCGATCAACGTAGACCGGAAAATAACGATCGCTGGGATTAAATTAAAGAAGTAGATGGCAGTAGAATGGACCCAGAGGTTTGGTAGTCTGATAACCACTTTCTTTAAATTAATAATTCTGATTGTTCCGATCACGAATAAGTAAAACCAGAGAGCCAAATTAACCAATGGAATGATGAGTTCAGATCCGAACTCTTTTTTAAAGTGCTTAGATACGAGAGCGAAGATGGATAAACCCAAATGGAACGCTAAAAGCACGTATTCTAAGCCAACTCTTAATCTTTCATTAGTATTCTTACCAACTTCGATAAGTTGACCATGGGAAGTGCCGTCTTCTTTAGTGTTTGGAAGCTTATCCAAGTCGAAATGTCTAGACTTGATGTCAGCAATTCTGTCGGCATCAGTTTCAGAATAATTGGGTTTAGTCGTTGCGAGTAATGGTCTTGACTCATCGGCTAACTTAAATGGAGATTTTTTGAAATATGACTGTAAGGATTTGATAACCAAAATAACGAATGAGATAGAAAGGGTCACTAATGGGACGTAGTAGTTGAGATACGTGTTACGAGAACACCGCGGAACATCGTCATAATCCCATAGAGCACAATTCGGTTCTCTCATCATTACAAGTAATAAGGAGAAGAATTAAGTTAAGAAATTTTTTCATCTACGGCTCCAAAACTTGTAATACGAAGCCGATATTATGGGAATGCAAAAAAAAATTGAATAATCCCGCCCACGTGAACTACACCTACATGCTGACCTACTAGTTGCGTTAATAATGCCTGGAAGTAAAACAGGGATTTTTCGCCCAAAAATATTTCCATCTGATAACGTTATTTGCATAAAGTTTATGCGATGGTGTATTTGGTAGACATAAAAACCAAGAAAAAAATGGCTGCGTTTGAAAGTGAAATTTTACATGAACAAGCCTGCGGCTCCAGTACGAATGTCGGTTGGTTTTCATATATTATGCAACTACTTGAATTAATCTTGGGTCTTTTGAGAACCACGCAACAAACCAGTTCTTCTGGCGGCAATTAAACCAGCCTTTTGACCTGGAACAGCGCCTCTCGATATAGTAGAAGCCTTACCAATATGTTGATGGTTACCACCACCATGAGGGTGATCAACTGGGTTCATGGCAACACCTCTAGTCTTTGGCCAAGAGTTACGCTTAACTCTGTATTTGTGGAAAGCTCTACCAGCCTTCAATAATGGCTTGTCGATTCTTCCTCCACCGGCAACA